>PVHX01009179.1:0-78237 GCA_004024805.1 Geosciurus inauris
GTATATATACACAATGGAATATTACTCAGCAATAAGAGAGAATAAAATTATGGCATTTGCAGGTAAATGGATGGAGTTGGAGAATATCATGCTAAGTGAAGTAAGCCAATCTCAGAAAACCAAATGCCAAATGTACTCATTGATAAGTGGATGCTGATCCATAATGTGGGGAAGGACATGGGAACAATGGTGGATCTCTATTCACAGGGGCTTAAGGGGGGAGGGGGAATGGGGACAGTAAAGGTGGTGGAATATGATGGACATCATAGCCCTAACTGTATGTATGACTGCATATATGTTGTGATTCTATACAACTTACAACTAGAGAATTGATATGTTATCCTCTATCTATGTACAATGAATCATTTACACTGTTAACATGTAAGCCTAAATAAAACAAACAAACAAAAAAGAAAAACTATACTCTAGCAAAATAGAAACCCTTGAAGACACCAACAAATTTCTAGAGACATATGACCTACCCAAACTGAACAAAGAGGACATATACAACTTAAACAGATCAATTTTAAGCAAGGAAATAGAAGATGCCATCAAGAGCTTTCCAACCAAGAAAAGCCCTGGACCAGATGTATTCTCAGTCAAGTTCTACAAGAGCTACAAAGAGGAACTACCTCCAATACTCCTCAAATTAATCCATGAAATAGAAAGAGAGGGAACCCTTACAAACTCATTCTATGAGGCAAGTATCACCCTGATTCCAAATCTAGACAGAGATACATCAAAGAAAGAAAACTTCAGATCAATATCCCTGGTGAACCTAGATGTAAAAATTCTCAATAAAATTTTGGTAAATCGCATACAAAAGCATATTAAAAAAATAGCGCACCATGATCAAGTGTGATTCATTCCAGGGATGCAAAGTTGGTTCAACATATGGAAATCAATAAATGTAATCCATTGCATAAACTGACTTAAAGATAAGAATCATGATTTTATCAATTGATGCAGAGAAAGTGTTTGACAAAGTACAGCACTCACTCATGTTTAAAACACTAGCAAAACTGGGACTAGTAGAAACATACTTCAACATTGTCAACACAATCTATGCTAAACATAAGGCCAACATCATCCTAAATGGAGAAAAATTGGAAGAATTGCCTCTACAAACTACAAAGAATTGCCTCTGCAACAAGAGAGGGAAGCCCTCTTTCACCACTCTTATTCAATATAGTCCTTGAAACTCTAGCCAGAGCAATTAGACAGATGAAAGGGATATGAATAGGAAAAGAAGAACTTAAACTATCATGATTTGCAGAGGACATAATATTATACTTGGAGGATCCCAAAAATTCCACCAGAAAACTTTTAGAATTAATAAATGAATTCAGCAAAATTGGAGGAGATAAAATCAACACTCATAAATCAAATGCATTTCTATATATCAACAATGAATCCTCTGAAAGAGAAGTCAGGAAAACTACTCCATTCACAATAGCCTCAAAAAAAAAAAAAAAACAAAAAAAACTTGGGAATCTATCTAACAAGAGTGGTGAAAGACCTCTACAATGCAAACTACAAGACACTAAAGAAAGAAATTGAAGAAGATCTTAGAAGATGGAAAGATCTCCCATGATCTTGGATAGGCAGAATCAGTATTGTTAGAATGACCATACTACCCAAAGCACTATACAGATTCAATGCAATCCCAATTAAAATCCCAAATCATTTCTTATAGCAATAGAAAAGGCAATCATGAAATTTATTTGGAAAAATAAGAGACCCATAATAGCCAAAAAAAATCCTCAGTAAGAAGAGTGAAGCAGGAGGCATCACAATACCAGACCTGAAACTATACTACAAAGTTATAGTAACAAAAATGGCATGGTACTGGCACAAAAATAGACATGTAGACCAATGGTACAGAATAGAAGACACAGAGACTAACCCACATAAATACAGTTATCTCATACTAGATGAAGGTGCCAAAAACATACATTGGGGAAATGACAGTCTCTTCAACAAATGGTGCTGGGAAAACTGGAAATCCATATGTAGCGAAATGAATCTAAACCCCTATCTCTCACCATGCACAAAACTCAACTCAAAGTGGATCAAAACCTAGGGATTAGAGCAGAAACCCTGCGCTTAATTGAGGAAAAGTAGACCCAAATCTTCATCATGTCAGATTAGGCCCTGACTTCCTTAAGAAGACTCCTGAAGTGCAAAAAATAAAAGCAAGAATCAACACATGGGATGGATTTAAACTAAAAAGCTCCTTCTCAGCAAAATAAACAATCAAAGAAGTGAACAGAGAGCTACATTCTGGGGACAAATTTTTGCCACATGCACATCAGATAGAGCACTGATCTCCAGGATATATAAAGAACTCAAAAAACTTAACACCAAAAATCCAAACAACCCAATAAATAAATGGGCTAAGAAGCTGAATAGAAACTTCTCAGAAGAAGATATACAATCAGTAAACAAATATCTGAGGAAATGTTCAACATCTCTAGCCATTAGAGAAATGCAAATCAAAACTACTCTAAGATTTCATCTCACCCCAGTTAGAATGGCAGTTTTCCAAAATACAAGCAACCATAAGTGCTGGTGAGGATGTGGTGAAAAAAGCACACTCAGACACTGCTGGTGGGACTGCAAATTGGTGCAACCTATCTAGAAAGCAGTATGGAGATTCCTTAAAAATCTTGGAATGGAACCACCATTGGACTCAGCTATCCCACTCCTTGGCCTATACCCCAAAGACGTAAAACAGCATACTACAATAATGCAGTCACTTCAATGTTTATAGCAGCACAATTCACGATTGCTAAACTGTGGAAGCATCCTAAATGCCCCTCAATAGATGAATGGATAAAGAAACTGTGGTATATATACACAATGGAATATTACTCAGTAATAAAAGAGAATAAAATTATGGCATTTGCAGGTAAATGGATGGAATTGGATAACATCATGCTAAGTGAAGTAAGCCAATCCTAAAAAAACAAATCCACTGTTTTCTCTGATCAGTGGATGCTGATACATAAGGGGGTGGGGATGGGAAACATGAGAGAAATGGAGGAATTTTGAATGGGACAGGGGAGGTGGGGGAGGGGAAGGGAAATGGGAGTAGCAAAAATGGTTGAATGAGATGTACATCACTACTGTAGGTACATATATGAAAACACGAGTGGTGTGACTCTATCTTGTTTGCAGCCAGAGACATGGAAAATTGAGCTCTATATATGTACTATAACTTGAAATGCATTTTAAAAAATAAAGAATTAAAAATATATTAAAAAAATAAAGATCCATTAAAACAATATTGGTTTAGGTGTTTAAGGTCTGTTTTAGTCTGTTTTTTCACTGGCAACACTAAAGAACATGATGAGAGTAATTAGAGCAGAAAATGTTTATTTTGAAGCTCACGATTTCAATCCACAGATAGCCAACTCTGTTGCTCTGGGTCTGAGGTGAGGCAGAACATCAGGGTGAAAGGGTGTGGTGGAGGAAAGCAGCTCAGAACATGGAATCAGGAAGTAGAGAGAGACTACGCAAATCACAGAAACAAAAATATACCCTGAAGACACATCCCCAATGACCTACCTCCTCCAGTCATATCCTACCTACCTACAATTACCACCCAGTTAATCCCTATTAGGGGATTAATGCATTGATTAGGTTAATGCTATCATAACTCAGTCATTTTATATCTAAACTTTCTCTCATTTTCACACACATGAGCTCTAGGGGACACCGCCTATATAAACCATAACAAAGTCATTTGCGTTTCCCAACGATGATTAGAATCAGCTTGTTCCCATCTGTTGCCATTTTCCTTTAATATTTCTTGGACAGTAGGTCTGCTGCTGATGAATTTTCTAGATTTTATAAAATGGGATATGTCTTCATATTTGAAATTATTTCTACTGAATATTGAGTTCATAAGATGACAGACAGGCTCTTTCTTATTTTTTTTTTTTTTAACATGGCACTCCTTTTTCCTCTCACTTGCATTATTTAAATCATTTTTGTTACTCCATGGAATGTTATTTCTTTTCTAGATGCTTCTAAGATTTTCTTTTTATCACAGTTTTTACACAATTTGATTATGATTGCCTTGGAATTTGTGTGTGTGTGTATGTATTTACACATGTGTGCCTGCTTAGGTTTTTGTGTGAGGAAATAGTTTGTATCAGATTTTGGAAAAATTTTGGCCATTATTTCTTCAAACACGTTTATACCCATCCTCCTTTTTCAGGTTCATAAATAGTAGGTTTCGTGATGCCATCCACAGTTCATGTACATTTTTGATCCATTCATTTTTAAACTCTGTTTTGTCTCTGTTTTCCATTTTGGATAACGTGCTGTTCCTGTGCCTTCTGGCCAATATTTGTGTGTGTATCCAATCTGCTGTTAATTCTATACAAAGCATTTTTCATTTCAGTTGTTGTAGAATTTATATGTAGAATTTTGATGAGCTTTTTCAAAATTGTCTGCCCATATACATTTTTTAAAAAATTTTAGCATAAAAATAGAGTTGTAATAGATATTTTAGATGTAATCAACTAAAATACCTAGGACTACTGTTGTAATAGAATTTTTAATGTACCTGTTTGTTTATTCTAAGATCAGTTTTAGTTCTGGTTTATTTTCAATTGATTATTTTTTCTCATTGCTTAACCTATAGTCATCTACCTTGCCATTCCTGGAAGTTTCTAATTGAATGCCAAATGTTGTGGACTTCTCTTCATTAGTGAAACAAAACTGTTCTGAGGACTATAGCCAAAGCTCCATGAATCACGAGGTTTTCCAGTTTGATTGGGAGCAGGCCCTGTTTCTAGTCATAAATGAAAACTGATAACTATACTTTCTAATACTTTTGTGTGATTCTTTACTTGATCTTGAGTGTTTTCATCAGTTGGATGTGATAATCAGTATGGCACAATCAAGAACTGTCCTTTCTAGGTATGCATTATTCTCTGTCAATGCAACACCCTTGTCCAGTACTGTGTGTCCTGTACACTCTAATACTATGGTTTTCCATGACCCTGAACTTTGTCTCTTCAATTTAGAGAATCTGTGAGATTCTTTTTTGGTCCCCTTTCTTGAACTACAGCCTAGAAACTCTCAGGCAGAAAGCTGAAGAAATTGTAGGGATAACCTCGTTTGTTGCCCATTTCTCAAGAATCCCTTTTCTTGTCTGATGTCCAGCATCTTGAAGTCTATATTTTTCTGCGTTTTCTTCTCTTCAGTAGAGATGTACATTTTCTCCCATTGTCATTTCATGAGCTAGGAATGGAAATTCTGGATTTTTCTTTATTAAGTTAGAAAATTATACCTATTTCGAGGTAGGCTACATGAAGAACAATTTTAGATTGGGGTAACAAACAAATATAGCAAGCAAACAAATATATACCTAAAACTTTTCCAGTGTTTTTTCTTTATCTTTATTTTTAAAAAATATTTTTATTAGTTCATTACACTTATACACAATACTGAGGTTCATACTGACGCATGGAATATAACTTGTTCCATTTCAGTTCCCAGTATTCTCTTCCCTCTTACCTCTTCCTGTTCCCCTTTCTTTCCTCTACTAGTCTTCCTTCTATTTATTTATTTTTAACTGGTGCTTTATAAATATGCATAAAGGTGAAATTCACTGTATTATATTCATATATCTATATAGAATAATTTTGTCCATTTAATTTTATTGTCCCTCCTTTTCCCCATCCCTTTTCCTTTCCCCTGATTTTCCCTCTGCTATTCCACTAATCTACCTTCTATTTTCATAGGATCCCCATGTTCCTTTATTTTCTTATTTTTTTCTAGCTCCTGCATATGAGAGAAAACATTTGACCTTTGACTTTCTGCGTTTTGCATATTTCACGTAGCATGATGTTCTCTAGCTCCATTCATTTAGCACCAAATTCCATAATGTCATTCAGTTTTATGACTAAATAAGACTCTATTGTATATGTGTGTATGTATTTTTACTTTACGTATTTGTCTGTTGATCAAAACCTGGGCTATTCCATAACTTGGTTATTGTGAATTGTGCTGCTATAAACATTGATGTTCCTATCACTATAGTATGCTATGCTGATTTTAGTTCTTTTGTATAAGAACAAGAAGTCAGTGAGATAGCTGGGTCATGTGGTGATTCCATTTCTAGTCTCTGGAGGAATCCCCATACTGTTTTCCAAAGAGGTTTTACTAATTTGCAGTCCTACCAAGAGTGTATGAATGTACCTTTTTACCAAAATCCTCACCAGCATTTATTTTCATTTATATTCTTCCTGATTACCATTCTAATTGGAGTGGGGTAAAATCTCAATGTAGTTTTTGGTTTGCATTTCCCTGATTACTAGGAATATTGAATATTTTTTCATATATTTATTGGCTATTTGTATTTCTTTTTTGGGTAATGTCTGCTTAATTCTTTTACTTATTTATAGATTGGATTGTTTTGGTTTTTATTTTTTTTAGTTTTTCATATATTCTGAATATTAGTCTCCTGTTGGTGAAATAGCTTACAAAGATTTTCTCCTATTCTATAGGTTCAGTATTCACATTCTTAATTTTTTCCTGTGCTGTGCAGAACCTTTTAATTGATGCCATCCCACTTGTTGATTCTTGATTTTATTTCTGGAGTTTTAGGTGTCTTGTTAAGGAAGTTGGTGCTTGCACTGATATGTTGATGTGTTGAACCAATTTTTTTCTTTTAAGAGTTGCAAAGTTTCTGCTCTAATTCTTAGATCTTTGAGCCACTTTGAGTTGTCTTCTGTGCAGGTTGAAAGAAAGGAATCTAATTTCATTTTTCTACATATGAATATCCAGTTTTCCCAGCACCATTTGTTGAAAAGTCTCTTTTCTCCAACATGTTTTGGCACCTTGTCAAGTATCAGATGCCTGTACTTATGTGTGTTTGTTTCTGTGTCCTTCCTTCTATTACATTGGTCTTCATATCTATTTTGAAGCCAATATCATGCTGTTTTGTTACTATAGCTCTGCAGAATAATTTGAGATCAAGTATTGCAATGTCTCCAGTATCACTCTTCTTTCCTAGTATTACTTTGGCTGTTCCATGTCATTTATTTTTCAAAATGAATATTAGGACTTTTTGTTCTTATGTATTTAGTTAGTTCTCTGAGCAATGTCATTGGTATTTTGATGAGGATTGCATTGAATGTGTATAACACTTTTGGTAGTGTGGTCATTTTGACAATATTAATTCTACCTATCCAAGAATGTGGAAATTCTGTCCATTTTCTTAGATCTTCTTCAATTTCTTTCTTCAGTATTTTATAGTTTTTATAGCAGAGATTTTTTGCCTCCTTAATTAGATTTATTCCTACATACCTTTTTTCTCCTGAGGTTATTGTGAATGGGATAGTTTTACTGATTTCTTTCTCACTAGATTCATTAATGAAAAATAGGAAAGCTATTGATTTACATATATTGATCTTGTGCACTTCTATTTTGCTGCTGAATTTATCAGCTCTAGAAGTTTTGTGGACTTTTTTTTTGGGGGGGGGGTGTCTTCTAGATTAAAAGCAAGCAGAAATTACCTCAGCAAGCAGAGATAATTTTTGACTTTTTTTCCTACTTGCATCCCTTTAATTTCCTTTTCTTGCCTGATTCCTCTGGCTAGAGTTTCAAGAACTGTGTTGAGTAGGAGTGTTGAAACTGAACATTCCTGTCTTATTTCTGATTTTAGAGGTACTGCAGTTTAGAGAAAATTCAGATTTTTTCCATTCAGTCTGATGCTGTCCTTGAGTTTGTCACATATTTAATTGAGGTACATTACCTCTATCCCTTTTTCTTTAGCAATTTTAACTTGAGTGAGTGTTGCATCTTGTCAAAGGCTTTTTGTGCATCTATTGAGATGATTTTGTGATTCTTGTTCTTACATGTTGAACCAAACTGTATCCCTGGGATGAAACTTACTTGATAGTGGTGTATATTCTTAATGTGCTTTTGAATGTAATTTGCCAATATTTTTTAAGGATTTTTATGTCTAGGTTCATCATTTTGAACATTTAACAGTCATGAAATATGCCAGAGAAGAATGCCATTCATAATCCACTTAGCTCTTGAAAGTCGTCTTTCAAGAAGACCCCTGTGACTCCACCATAGAGCTATCCACAGTCCCAGTCTATGTGGCATCATCTCTTCCTCTTCTTTCCTGATCTTCTCTCTCTTCTTCTACCTATCTGGTTTGATATATCTATGTTCTAATATGAATCAATGCATATTTCCCAGTATTCCTTAAAATTTCTTCTCTACTCACTCACAGATAGAGTACATATAGGCTTGCCTTCAAAAAAATTAAGGAAATTTCCTGATAAAGTAATATTCACATATATACATATGCATTCATGTGAGAAAGAAGATATGGACATATATATGCTACCTTTTTATTTTATAATTAGCACATCTTCAATTTAGAAAAGCAATGGCTTAATTACTTTCGTAATTGTACTAATATCACACCTATCTTGTTCTGGTTTCTTTAGTATTATGATCTCTTCTAGCCTTCACATCTGTAAAGCATTAGATGACTTCTACTCCTACTATGTGGTTCTAAGCTCACTTTTACAGGACAGGAAATCTGGTGTGGTAGAAAGTATCTCTGTATTGTAATACAAGAATGGAGGAGGGTTCCTGAAGAACTACCACATGTTTTCTCCTAGGAATTTTATCTTTGAGAGGGAGACTTATGTTCAGGGACACCACAGACCTTGGTTCAAAGGTTAGGAAAGTGTCAGTTGGAAACAGTTTAATTTTGCATCCTCATGACAGTCTGAAATAAGTGGCCCTGGCCTAGTCTTTGACACTGAACTGAGCAGTGATACAGTCCCCCTTAGAATAACCCATCACACATACAGATGAGGCTGAGAAGTCTTTGTTGAGAAGAGCACTAAGAAGGTAGACATTCCTCCTACATGTTCCTTCACAAGACTTCATTTGTTTTTAATAATATCTGTGTTGCAATTTTCTATAGAAGAGAATATTCAAACTAGAAATTGTAAAATGGTGTTAAGAGTGAGTTAAAACCAGACAAGGGAGGACAAAATATTATGTGTGATGATTAGACAGCACTTAAATATTTTAAATTCATGTTTTGGGGCAGAAACAAATCCCATTTTAGTGTAAAAGTTCATCCATTGAATCAGCAAATATTTATTGAGTGCTTACCAAGCATCAACACTGTTCAAAATGTTTGTTCATGTAGTAGGGAGTAAAATGGATCAAGGTCCTGCCTTCAAAATGCTTTTATTTGTAATTGTGATTGTAAAAGCACTACTACAATTAAAGATTGCTACTCTTTGAAATGTCAAATTCTTTCTTCATCTTCAAAAGGAAACAACAGAATTTGGAAAGTCTATAACCTAGATGACAACCTGAGAAAAAATTAGAAAATAGATTTGTATCTTTACAATGAGGAAAAGGAACTACTTACCACATGCTCAATTAGACTAATCACAGAAACAGCTTTGCTTTATTTTTTCATTGAGTTATTAGACAGGTAATCTAGGAGAAATTCTATTTGCAAAGAGCATCTTGATTTCAAAAAGACATTTCATAGTATTTCCATATCATTTCAAGGGTATAAACTTGGGAGAAGGGTAGAAACTGACTGAATAAATCCTCCCTAAGTATCTTGATTTAAGAGATAGATTACAAGTTGGAAGAGATTTAAGTTTTTAGCTCTCTTTTCCTAAGATAACAGAGACTCTTGGACTTAAAAAATAATACTGAAACATAGAAACAGGTTTAATGCGGAGTAAAAACATCTACTTTAAATTAAGCATTTCATGTGCTTGTCACTTTTAGAAGGATCACTGTAAATATACTAGGCTCAAGATACCAGGTTTATGTTTACAGCCTGCTCCTGAATAAATACTTAAATATTACTAGTACTAAACAAAACCATCTGCATACTATGATTCAAAATTGGGTAATATCTGGTGTACTAGTTTAAAAATGATTGACAGCCACTATCTATATATTGTATTATATAAAATTATTTAAATTTTATATTTGTATACACATCAATTTTATTGTTTAAGTTTTCATTTTTATCCATACTTTTATTAGTGCATTATGGTTATATGTAACGGTAGAATTTGTTGTTTCATATAGGTACATGTACACAATGTAACAATATAATTTAGCCAATATTATTTCTCAGTATTTCTCTTTTTCTACCCTCCCAACCTCCACTTGCTCTCTTTCTTCCACTGTACTGATCTCCTGTCAATGTTTATTAGATTTCCTATATCTTTCTTTTCCTTCATCCTATTTAGCTTCCACATATGAGAATAAACATCTGACCCTTGACTTTTAGTTCAGTGTATTTTATAGCTTAACATAATGCTCTCAAGTTCTATATATTTTCCTGCAAATGACATAATTTCATTCTTATTTATAGCCAAATAAATCTATTGTGGATATACATCTATTTTGAAACATAGATAACATGTTAACACATATAATAAGTAGTGCTGATGTATATTAATGAAAGTTGAAAATATATAAGCAATTCATTAAACACATGTATTTCTTATAAAATAAAAGAAAGAAATACTATTTAATATTCTAACCATAATCTACATTTGTAGTTTATCTTTACTGGAGATTTTAAGAACTTAATGTTGTTCTTATAAAGATGTGTGTATACGTATATTCTTTCCAGCATTGTTTGAAATTGGAAAAATAAAGACAAAAGTGTGAGTTTAGAGAAGTGTTTATGTGAATTATAGTAAATCTCTGCACTGAAATTAGATTTTCTGAAATAAACCATCAGGAAGTGGACATGTATAGGATGACACAAAGCAGTCTCAAGACAAACATGCAAAATATCACTTAGAAAAATACAGTTTACAGCCAGGAGCCTATAAAAGCAAGAGGGCAAAGCACATATGTGCCTGTGTGCACATTTGTCTACCCACTGATGCACCGAATAGGGACTAGAAGAGAGTATTGAGAGTGGTCACCTCTGATGACCAAGAGGATATCAGTGGGGGAGAAGTGAGTGGGCTATTTCTACTTTGTTCTGGCTAGTCCTGTAGTGATCCAGTCTTTTTCACAAAAATGCCCATCATGCATTTTTAGCATAAAATAATGAGTAAAAATAGTACTGATGTGAATTATAGGGATTTAAAGTAAAAGATTGCCAACACATAAAATGATTGGTCAAGAAGATTCTTCTCAAGCAGGTCTTGCAGTGCGCCTGGCTACCAGATCAATTGAAGACTCAAATCCAAACTGTGAAGCATTCATTTAAAAAAGAATTACGAAATAATATTCTAATGATTAAAATTTTTCTCTAAAAATCGAATTTTCCTGTACAAAGAAACAATTTTACCATTTGCAATTAGTCTTCCTTAAATAATAAGAGCAAACACAATTATCACAAATTCTTTTCTGCTGTTTCAGAAGAAAAGATGTAAACCAACACAATGAAAGCGGAAGAATCATTAATTTTATATTATCATTTTAATTATTATATCTGGATTTATTCTTAAAACAGAGTGAGAACTCCTAATTTTCATATCTATGAAAGGGACTCAGGCTTTAAGATGATTGTGAGCCTTGTGTTCTTCTCTTCCACCTCCTGGGCCTCTTTTGTTCTTTTCCTTTCCTCTTCCTTCTTCACTTCCTCTCAACTACTTCCTGCTCTTTTTTCTTCAAGTGACAATTATTTCATTCATTGATCAACAAATTAGATTATATTAGATTTGATTTTCCTTTGACTCATATGTACTTAATCAGCATCATTGAAAAACAAAATGTAAAATTCTCTCTAGACATATCTTGGGAGAGACCATCATCAAGCTCAGTATTCCCAGCAATACTTCAACCACTGTTCTTGGCTTTACCTTTTTCCATTTTTGATCCATAAAATATCAGACACTGGTGGGTGTAAAATGAAAGTTCTGATACCAATCAATGGTTCTACTTGAATTTAAACATGTTCCAGAGAGCTAATTGATCTTTTTCAAGACAATGACTTTGTGTTGCTAATGTCAAAAATGTCATCCTCTCCTGCTAAAGAAAAATGTATCCTTCTGAACAGGTTGTAATATTTTTATCTTGGCAAGTTATGTCTTCTTCTCAAGAGCCTGTTTGGTCATAGGTCACTTAAAGCACTTATTCTGTAAACTGAGAATGTTCTATTCTCTCAGAGGTGTCTTGGCATTATGTTCTTTTTCCTTTCTAAATTTTGTAATGGAAAAAAAAAACTTATCAATAAATTACAAATCAGATTCTTGGACTTACACTGAGTTGAGATTGCATCTTTCAACTTCATAAAACCATTATCTATCACATGTGTTTCCTCATTTTGCCTGTTAAAAAGAAATAAACAAATATTGTTTAAAATGATATGTGACTGTGTGTGATTAGCAAATTCCTATTACAGTTGCTGTGCAGCTACTCAACATGGAGAGGGACTCTGTTCCCATTCACTGGGTGTGGGACTTTTCCTTATACAGTTTTCCATACTGACAATATTAGTCTGTTTGCAACAATCTTTCCATGAACTCAAAATTACAGAGGAGAGAGAGGCCATCTAGGTTTGAGCTAGTAAGTATTTTGTTTAAGTAGAATTATGTTGTGACTATGTGTTCTTCTAAAAATTTTACTTATACTACAGGAACAAATAAAAGTCAGAACCATGCTTTGGCTTTGCATCCATCCCAAACCTTTGACACAAATCCAGAAGCAGAGAAGTGCTAAGCATAATGAAATTTAAATTTTTCAACATCTCATTTAAGAACAGAATTTAAATGAAACTAGGATAAATTGATGCTTTATTTACCTTCACTAAATTAATATATGATTGCTGACCCTGTTTGGGGCACTATCCTAGGTGCCAGAAATAGAGTTGAAGGGGAAGCAAGAAAAAGTTTCTGGCCTCATAGGACATACACTTGAATGTGTTGAGCACCTACTCGCTGTGTGTGAGAGCTGCATGGTGTTTTCTAGTGATCCTCCATGCCTGCATATCTCTGATAATGTCCAATTATTAACCCTGAGACTGTGCAGAAATGATGAAAAGTTACCAGAAATAATTATAGATTTTGGAAATATAATGATTGTAATAAATAGACATATAAATATAAAAGTGAATGAAATGCTTGAAAACAATTTGGACATATATGGCGTGGTAAGTACTTGACATAATAGAGACTTATTAGAATTTTCCTAAATTAAGTTTTCTGCTATTCTTGAAGCACAATGAGAAGAAGGATTGACATGTAAAGCAATAAGCCCATAGTTCAGATTGAGAATTTCATTAAAAAAACAAACAAATTTTGGAATCTTACATACACATGTTACCGGAGTTCTGAGAAATATGATTATCTACATTGTGGCTTTCTTCTGAACTAAAATTTTGACATAGGCTAATACAATAATGAAAGTAATGATCTTTTGGAAATATATGTACAATTTGGCAATTGAGACTGTTTTCTGAAAGTGAAACTCCTGCCCTGAATAAAAGATATCTGAAAGTCAGAAAGGGTAATATAAGTCAGTAAGGGTAATATAGCTGAGGCAAATATCTAAACTTGTCCCAGGCAGTCTTAGTAAGTTGGCTCATAAAAAAATAAAAATGTAGAAATAGGATTTGAATACTTTTTCAACTTAAAGAGATTTATAGGCATATGAGAAAAACAGTTCTTTTTAGAAAGGCAAATATTCTAAATGCTTATAGAGACTGGTTAAAGAAGTAAAAATATAATAAACTGCCTACATTTTTACTGAGGTTAAAAATTTTAGTCCACAGGGAATAGACCAATATCAGATAATATGATTGGTTGATTTCTATCTTTTTTTTTGGTACTGGAGATTGAACTCAGGGTCACTTGACCACTGAGCCACATCCCCAGCCCTATTTTGTGGGTTTTTTTTTTTTTTTTTTTTTTTTTAATGTAGCGACAGGGTCTCACTGAGTTGCTTAGCGCCTCGCCATTGCTGAGGCTGGCTTTGAACTCGTGATTCTCCTGTCTCAGCCTCCCAAATTGCTGGGATTACAGGCTTGCACCACCGCGCCCAGCTTCTATCATTTGTAATAGGGCCTCAATAAAGTCTGATTCTGTGCCTTTTTTTCTGACTGAATACAAGGATCCCCCACCTTCAAAATTTAAGCACTGAAAGTATTAAAGAAGAGAGAGGAAATGACATTTGCTCATTCTGCATCCTGTGAATGCAAGCTAAAGCTATTAAGAAGCAATTCGGATCATGCAGACATGGAAAATGCTATTATTTATATTATTTATATGCATTTACAGTAAAATTTCTGCTTGAAAATTAAAAGGTGTTTGAAAAACCAGATAAAAGAATATCTTTACTGAATCAGAACACATTATATTCCATTCTTTTATAATTATGTCAAAATGAATCCTATTGTCATGTGTAACTAAAAAGAACCAATAAAACATCTATAATTCTATAGAAACTATAGAAGTTTCCCAAGAATAATCTTCCATCTAAAGGACATAATCCTTAATATGTCATTTATGTGTTGGCCAATAGCCATGATAGAATAACACTGTTATAGATCATTAGTCCATAACCAAGAATCATCAACTACACACAAAAAAGGTCAATATCATGAAAAAGGCATTAAAAATTCTATAGAATGGTCCATAAGCCAGGTTTAATATGCTAAGCACCTCATAAAACACACTTAATTGACCAAATATTCAATAAAATGAAGAAGCAATATCATGTAAAAGAGATCTATAAAATCATAAAAGAATTGTATATAGCTATATATCAATAGACTTGAAAATTAACAGATTTTGAAGAAATAACAAAATGTCAAAATTGATGCCAAAAGAAATAAAAATTTTGAATAGATTGATAATAAACAAATTATATGTAATATATGTAATTGAAAGGCATTCTCTTCAAATAGTTGTAGGCATAAATTTTTTTTCAGGTAAATACTACCAAAATGTCAAGAACAGATTCTATTTGTCTTTCCCAACATGTTTCTATAAATTAAATTGATATATTAAACTGAGCAAAGTATCCAGTCATTTAATTATATGAATATTACTTTAATCCTTAAACAGCCAAAGAAACAAATCTATATGCAAATTTCAAAATAATATAAGAATATGAACTTCATATTAGCTGATCAAAAAGTGCAAGGTATTAACAAAATAATTCATTTCAATTAGGTAAATTTACCTTGAAATGCAAGGATAATGAAATAAAAGACTACCTCTCAGTGTTTATCAAAACAGTGATGGGAAAATAATCACATACTTTTTAATATATTCTCACTAGTCATTTGAAAAATTTTAGCACTTATTTATGATACAAACAAATAGAAAGCAGGAATAGATAGAACACTTCTTAACTTAATGAAAGTTATCTCCCAAATACTCAAAGCAAATGTCTGAGGAATTTTCAAATATTATCTTTAAAGTTTGAAATAAGACAGATTCTTGGTGCCTATATTGAACAATTGACCATGGAAAGTCCTGATAAATAAATATAATGTGATAAACTGTGTGGCATAGAGCAGATATCATTGTCATTATCTCAAGATAATTTGGTAATTAAAAGAAAGGGAATAAACAGAAAATCTTTTCAAACTAATAAAATAATTCATCAAGTATTTTGGATTACAAAAAGTAAGCAAAAGTCATTGCTATCTTTCTGCATCAGCAACTACCAGAACTAATATAAAAGGAAGAAGATATCAAATTTTCTGTAGTTAATCAACAAATTTCTGTCAAATGACAAAATATACAACTTGTATAACTAGAGAATTATACTATGTTCATATATCTATTGACAGATGAAATTATTTTGGGGAAGTAAGAAAAGATATTTAGAACAAACTACAAGACCACAGCACTAAAAAATATCTAGATTTATTTTCAGCTTTAACTGATATACAAAAACATAAGTTGTACAGATTATTGGAGGTGTGGCGTTTGATATTTGTATACATTGCATAATGTTTAAGGTTAAACATACTTATTTCCTCAAACATTTATTATCTTTGTGGTGAAAACTTTCAAAATCCTTTCTTCTAGCTTTTTAAAATGCGCAATAAATAATTGTTATCTATAGTTGCCATGTTGTGAAATACTTCAAAATTTCTTGTTTTCAACTGTAATGTGGCACCCATTGATCAACGTTTTCCCATTCTCTAGCCCCACTGTTGCCAGCCTCTCACCACTATCATATCTATGAGATCTACTTTTTAGATTCCACATGACTGAGGTCATGTGTTCCTTATCTTTCTGTGCCTAGCTTATTTCATTTAACATAATCATCTCTAATTCCATCCATGTTTTTGCAAACAAAAGAATTTCATACTTTTTTTCTGGCTGAATAGTATGCCATTGTGTTTGTATACCACATTTCTTTATCCATCTGTCAGTTGACAGAAACTTAGGTTGTGTCTATTTCTTGACTGTGGTGAAAAGTACTAAAGTGAAGGCTGGAGAGCTGATGTATCTTTGACAACTTTGACAATGGTTTAATTTGCTTTGGATATATACCAGTAGAAGAATCACTGTATCAGATAGTAGTTATATTTTTAATTTTGCTGGGAAACTTCACACTGTATTCCATAAAGGCTGTACTAATTCATATTCTTTCTTACAAAGTGTAGGGGTTCTCTTTTCTTCACATCCTCTACAGCACTTTTTATCCTTAATCTTTTTGATATTAACCTTTGTTATTGAAGCGAGGTCATTTTATTGTAGTTTTGATTTGCATTTCCTGCATGATCAGTAATGTTGAACATTTTCACATGTACCTGTTGGCGTTTTGTGTGTTTTCTTTTGAGAAATGTCTATTTATTGTATATTTTAAATATTTTTGTTCTTTTTTTGCCATTCAGTTCTTGAAGTTCCTTATAGATTGTGGATATCAACTCCTTGTCAGATGCACTCACAGCAATTCTTTCTCCCATTATATAGGTTGTCTTTGTATTCTATTGAGCATTTCCTTTGCTGTGCAGAAGCTTTTTACTTTTATGTAATCCCACATGTTTATTTTTGCTTTTGTTTCCTGTGCTTTGGGGTCTTTTCCACAAACAAAACAAAACAAAACAAAACAAAACAAAACAAAACCTTGCCTAATCAAAGCATTCCCCCTATGTTTTCTAAAAGTTTGATAGTTTACAGTCTCACATTTAAGTCTTTAAAACATTTTGAGTTGATCTTAGTAACTGGTGAGAGAGAGAGTTCTAGCTTTTGTCTTCTGCATGTATTTTCCAGGACCATTTATTCAAAAGACTATTTTCCAATGCAAGCTTCTTTCTTTGTATCTCTATTGAAAGTCTGTTGGCTATAGATTTGTGATTTTACTTTCAGGCATTCTATTCGGTTCTATTGGTTTAAATGTTTGTTTCTATGCCAATAACATGCTGTTTTGATTACTACCAGTTCATAGTATATTGTGAAATCAGGTAGTGTAATGCCTCCCTCTTTGTTCCTTTTGCTCAAAATAGATCTGGTTTTATTTATTTATTTATTTATTTAGTAGCTCCATACTATATTTACAATTGTTCTTTCTAACTCTATGAAAAATTGCATTAGTAATTTGATGAAGATTGCATAGAATCTGTAGATTGTTTTGGGCAATATGGGCATTTAAAGAATACTAATCCCTCCAATCCGTAAACATGTAATATCTTTTTATTTTTTGTTCTCTTCTTCAATTACTTTCATCAATTATTTTTCTTATTGGTATTTTTTACCTCTTTGGCTAAATTTATATCTAAGTATTTTGGGTAGCTATTGTAAATAAGAATGCTTTCTTGATTTCCTTTTCAGATAAATTTATTTGCATATAAAACACTAATTATTTTTGTATGTTGGTTTTGTATCCTGCACTTTGATAAATTTCTTATTAGTTCTAATCAATATATATATATATATATATATATACACATATATATATATGTGATCATATCATCTGCAAACAGTGAAAATTTGATTTCTTCTTTTCTGATTTGGATGCCCTTTATTTCTCTTGCCAGTTGTTCTGGTTAGAGCTACCAGGACTATGTTGAATAAAAGTGGTGAAAATGGGCATTCTGGTATTGTTGTACTCCTATAAAAGCTTTCAGATTTTCCTCATTCAATATAATGTTAACTAATTAAAGAACTGGGGATATAGCTCAGTTGGACACTGATTGCCTAGCATTTCTGAGACCCTGGGTTCATAACTTAGCCAAAAATATTAAAGTAATGAAAGGATAAATGAATGAATGAATGAATGAATGAATGAATGAATAAATAAATAAAATGTTAGCTGTTGGCTTATAATGGCTGTTATTGTGTTGAGATATGTTCTTTGCAAGCCTGATTTGTACAGTAATTTTATCATAAAGGGATGTTGAATTTAGTTTTCTGCATCAATTGAGATGAACACCAGTTTTCCTCCTTTATTCTGCTGATGTGGAGTATCATGTTTATTGGTTTGTAAATATTGAAGCATGCTTGCATCACTGATCATGGTGAACAATTATTAATGTACTGTCTATTAGTATTTTGAGAATTTTTGTGTTTATGTTCACTATTGTGTTTTTCATATGTGCTTATTCCATTTGATAAAAGGGTACATTGGCCTTGTATAATAAATTTGGAAGAATTCTTTTCTATTTCATTTTTATGAACAATATATAGGAAACTAGTGTTAGAGTTTTTTAAAAAATATATGGTAGAAATCAACAGAGGAGTCATATAGTTTCAGACTTTTCTTTGATGAAAAACTTTTTATTACTGTTTGAATCACCCTATTTGTTATTGGTTTGTTTAGATTTTCTATTTATTCATGATTCATCCTTGGTAAAGTGTAATGTCTGGACATTTGTCCCTGTGATCTAGATTATCTAATTTATTGGCATATAGTTATTTCCAATAATCGCTATTAATGTTTTCCATTTCTGTGGTGTCAGTTGTATAATTTATCTTTCCTTCCCTGATTTTATTCATATCACTCTTCTCTCTCCTTACCTTTGTTTAACTAACAGTTTGTTTATTTTATCTTTTAAAAGAATCTTGTTTTGTTTTATTGTTCTTTTGTATTGATTTTAGTCTCCATTTCATTTATTTCTTCTTTGCTTTTTTAAAAAAATATTTGTTCTAATTAGTTATATTTCTCTGCTTTTATTATTTCTTTCCTTCTACTGATTTGGGGTTTAGTTTGTTCTTGTATTTCTACATCTTGAGATCCAGTGATTAGTCGAAAGCTTTCTACTTTTTTCCTGTTTGTCTTCATTGCTATAAACTTCTCTTTTAGTACTGCCTTTGCTGTATTCCATAGGATTTGATATGTTGTATCTCCATTTTCATTTGTTTCAATAAATTTTTAAATTTACTTTTTGATTTTTTCCTTCATTTATTGTTTGCTGAAAATCAAATTATATAGCTTCCAAAGATTTTCTTTTTATTAATTTCTGGGTTTATTGCATTTTGGTGATATGAAACTTTTAAAATTCATTGTGACCTGCTTTGTGGACTATCATTTTAACTCTCCTGGAGAACATTCCAGGTGCTGATGAGGAAAATGTGCATTCAGGAGCCACTGGATAGAATGTTCTGTAGATATGTGCTAGGTGCATTTGGGACAGTGCACAATTTAAACTGAGGTTTCCTGTCAACTTTCCATCTGGATTCCCTACCTGTTCCTGAAAGTGGGAAGTTAAAATCACCAACTATTATTGTATTTGAAACTACCTCTCCCTTTAGGCCTATTAATTATCACTTTGTGTATTAGAGTGCCCTGATATTGGATGCATTATGAATTGAGAATTGTTATTTCCTCTTGCTGAATTGACTATTTTATCATTATTTAATGACCCTCCTTTTTTTTATAGTTGATCCTCCTTTTGTTTTCAACTGCTTTTTCAAAAATCTATTTTTTTGATATTAGCATGCCCATTTCTGCTATCTCTTCACTTTTAGTTCTATGTGTGTCCTTAGAGTTGAAGTGAGTTTCCTGTAAGCAATGTATAATTGAGCCCTACATTGCCACTGTATATCTATCTTTTAATTATAAAATTTAATCCATTTACATTTCAGGTAATTATTGGTGGGTTAGGTCTTATAACAGTCATTCTGTGACTTGTTTTATAGGATTTATACTTCCTTTCTTTCTTTCCTCCTCTCCTATACTCGTTATTGTTGCTTAGGTAAATTACTCTAGTAGTGTTTTTTGATTCCTTGCTTATTAATTTTTGATCATTTACTAAAAATTTTTACTTTTCAGTTTTTATTAAGCTTACAAATAACACCTTTATATTATATCAAGTTATTTTGACATGATGGTAATCCAATATGATCACAAGTATAAGAATAGAAACAAACAAATGATGATAAAACATTCTAATAAGGAAACCCTGAAGTTTCATTTAATTTCTCCTCATCTTTTCAGTTTTTTATATCCCATTTTATGTATTCTGTATTGCTTATTGCTTAACATATTAATGTAGTTATTATTTTTATTTTTTATTCTTCAGGCTAAACATACAAGTGCTTTATGCACCATTATTATAATATTAGATCATTCTGAATTTGCTGGTATAATTACTCTTACCAGTAAGTTTTATACCTTTCTATGTTTTCTTCCTACTCATTAACATCTTTTTCTTTCAGTTTGAAGAATGCTTTTAGCAGTTCTTGTAGAACAGGTCAAAGGGAGACTAGCTTTTGTTTGTCTAGGAAAATCTTCATTCTTCCTTAATTTTTAAAGTTTAGTTTTGTAGATACAGTATCATCAGTTGACCTTTATTTTTTTCGTGTTCAGTACTTGGAGAATCTCATGCTACTTTCTTCTGGCTGGTAAACTTTTGCTGGGAAGTCGTTTTAGGCATTGGGGTTCCCCCATGTGTTATTTGCTCTTGTTGCCTTGGGAATCTTCTCTTTATCTTGCAAATGTGAAGACTTGATTGTAAGATGTTTTGGGTTTGGCTTGGTTGAGTTAAATTTGATAGTGATTTTTGAACTTCTGGTACTTAAATCTTGTATCTTTCTCTAGGTTTGAGGAGTTTTCTGTTATTATTTCTTTGAAAAAGAGGTTAGGGGATGGGTGGTGAAGATTATCCTTTGGCCAGCACAACTGGTGCTACACTTGGACAAAGCTGAGACTCAGACAGAGAGACCTGCGTAATCTTAGTAGGAAGGTGGTGATACTCAGGCCCCCTCCAAGGTTGGAGCTGATGCAGCTGAAACTCCAATCTTTCCTGCTGATGCACAGGTTTCTGCCTGATGTGGGATCTGGTCTAAATGATCTGTGAGCTCTGGCCTGCACATGGGAATTTCAGTTCTTACTGAGTACTTGGTCTCCTTGTGGTAGGCCTGGAACTGATTTCTGAGATAAACCCCAATTCCAGCTTTTATGCCCTGCTCCTCAGATTAACAAAAGTTATATAATCTGACATTATGATGTGTTTTCAGGACTATTGTGCACTGATACTCACACATTTCTGAGCATTGGAATCACTTAGAGAGTTGTAAAAATACTAATGGATGTTTCCCATCCCACTGTTCTGATTTAATTGGTACAGATTTTTTGAAACTGTGTTTATGACTTAGCCTTAAGCAGAGAAATATCATGTGGGATGTGCTGTGTAATTTCAAATATTCAAAAGAATGTCAGATAGAAGATTAGTTTGTGAATCTAGTGGGAAGAACAATACTCATATCTTGGAACTAAAAAAATTAGGAAAAACTTAGCAATAGTACAAAAGGGAAAGAAGGATGGGAAGGACTCAACCTTATTTGATTGAAAGCTACATGTCACCGGAAGTGTAGTTCCTTAGGAAGGTTTACAGAAAAAATTCAGGTTATTAGATTGTATGTTGAAATAAATGACCTTAAAATAACTCCTAGAAATATGATACTTTGAAAGCTAGTTATAATATAAGCTGAATCTTTCTTTACAGCTCTCCCCACACATTTGTTTTACTTCCAAGAATTCCTGACTTAAAAACCAAACCAAACCAAAACAAAACAACAACAAACACACACACACACAAAATAAATCTCAGAAAGTTTTGTTCCTATAGCATTTTATTGGCCCCTAATTAAAGAATAAGACATAGAATAGTAGTATCACGCTGATCAGTTTACATGTAACAAAATCTTTCCTATCTTGGAATAGAGTGAAGACCTTCCTCCACCTCTGTGGCAACACTGGTGTTAGTCGATTTGATTGGCATAATATTACTCCTGGTGGGGTGGCTTATGAACAACAGAAAGGTACTTTACAGCTCTTGAGGCAGGAAAGCTCAAGATCAAGGCCCCAGTAGATTTGGTGTCTGGCAAAGGTGTTTTCCTTCATAGATGGTACCTTCCATGTGTCCTCAGATAACTGATGAGGCGAACACACCTTCTTGGTCATCTTTAATGAGGACATTAATCCCGTTAATGAAGGTGGGGCCCTCATGACCTAATCACCTCCCAGAGACCCTGCTTCTAAATATTATTACTCGGGAGCTTAGGTTTTAACATATGAATTTTAGAGAGACACATACTTTCTGTCTATGTAAATGTGGCTCCTGCATCCAAGGTCATTCTTATGGTGATTCTTTGGTTCTTTAGAACCTTGGAATTTTGGCCTCTTGCAAACCTTAAATTTGCCAATATGTACCCTCCAAAACTCTCCATTTATGGTGCTTCACTTTATAGGTGAATTTTTATTTGCTTTTGTGAAGTAATCAGAAGTTACATAAACCTAAAATCAAACACAATTTAAGACAATTATAAGACAGACTTTAAATTAGAACTTGTACTTAATTATACCTAGGGTAGATAAAAATTTACCTGTACACATTTTTTAAGAAAGGCATTATGCATAGAACCATATAATACTAAAAATATTTAAATCAGTAATGGTGGCATGCTCCTGTAGCCACAGCACTCAAGAGGGCTGAGGCAAGAGGATCACTTGAGCCCAGAAGCTCAAAAACAGCCTAGGAAACAGAGTGGTACTTTGCCTGAAAATAAATAAATAAATAAAAAGTAATGTTTCAGATATTTCTCAAAATTAAATAATATCTATCAATTCCAGATTAATGAGATTTATTATATAGATTATATCTATTTTATTCAGTGCTGATGATTTCTATTACTTTAGGAGAGATGTTGGCATTTATTAAGATGTTTCAATTTTAGGGTACAACGAATATTCATTTTCTTTTTAATAGGCATTTTTCTCAGTTGAAAGTAATGTCACAGTATTTCTTTATTTCAATGTTATGTTCAGTTTTTAAGTCCAAGCACCTGAGATCAAAGTTACAACTGTTTTTAAAGGATAAGTCATACAGAAATTTTCAAATATGGAACATGTTCTACCATTTGGGGGATTTTGTCTTAAAGATAAGTAATAACTTACTGCAGCACTTGAATAAAATTACTAAAGCCATTTCCAATGGTATCATTATGTTATACCCCTGACACTAAAAGCAATAGTTAGGGCTGAAGCACAACATAGGTGCTTGTTCTTAGTCTGATCAAACAAGCTTAATTAGGACCTCCAGATAAAGGTACTGCCATTAAGCCATTGAATTATCACAGATAACGCCAGTCTCCGTTACTGTCTGATGATAGATCACAGCTAACAACAGCAGAGGAGTCAGCGCTCTCACTGCTAATCCTTGGGAGGTTTTGAATGGGCTGGTTCTCCCACTGTTTTGCATCTATTTATATTGCACTCAGAACCCCCAGATGGCCTCTGCTTATCTCCAGCTTTAGATAATTTATGCTTTTTGGTGTGTCACCTCACTACTGAAGCTGTTATCAGGAATGAGGAGGTTTAGAAAATCGGATCCACTGAAATGCTAATCCTCCTGCCAATTACTACACAAAAACAAGTTTTCTTCACTGATTTGCTTTTGTTTATTTGATACTGCAAATGTGGATTTTATGATTACAGTTTAGGACAATTGTTTAGCTCCAAAACAAAATAAGCATTTAATTTGACTAGCTTTCTCTTTTCACAAGAGTGGTTGGGCAATTTACACTGATTCAAATGGCCAGATGGTTTCTTCTCTGTCACTGACTAAATAGATGTGTAAATATTTTTATTTTCATAGAGGTCTGCTCTTGAGAATTTGTTGAAGCCGCCCTCCATGGTGGGCTCCAAGATGCACTCATATTAATTTAGATTTCTCAATATGATGTAAACTATTGCACATAGAAATGTATTGCCTGTATTGGAATTTCATTATGATGAATTTTTTTTTTTAGCCCATACTGCTGTCCAAGTTTTATGAAATCTTATCTCTGAGAATTTTATGAGGTTGTTTAACTAGTAGTTAAATGTATTAGTTTTCAGTGATATGAAACATTCCTGAATGAGTAACTATCAAACGCATAAAATTCTCATGTGCTTATTAGCATAATATAATGAAAATTTTAAATGCAAGGTTAGACTGTACTTTTGAACAGGCATATCAGACTCAAGCCTAGCTATATTTTGCTATTTACTCTTTCTCAATAGCATCTCTAAGGTTTCAAGATTTGGAAAAGATGAGGTCATCCAGTTGTCATGATTGATCACCAATTATTCAAGTCTTCCTGTGTTGACTATGGATGCCAGTTATGGAGATTGTAATCTTCAGAGTGATAAGGGAAGCTACAAAATTAATTCAACCTTGAGATTCCATTACACCTAATGTCACCTAATAGAACATTTGATATTTCTAATCCTAGTTAAAGGCTTTCTCCCTAAGCTACTGCTGATGGCAGAAATGATGGAAAAGAAAAATATGACTTTATAAGTTCTGCAATTTTTTTTCTCCTGTGGGTTTATTTCACAGCAAAGCACTTATGTAGGTGGCTTCTCAAATGGCTCCTTGATTCCTCTATAGAAACGTGAAGATGTCTATATTTTAACTTGAAAATGAAATGCTAAAAGGACTGATTTTCTCTTGTGTTAAAGTTTCTTTTCTAAAAGTACCTGCTTCTTTGAGAGACTTATTTCTATATTTTAAATGTGAGTTTAGAAAACTATCTTAACTTTTCCTTCTCAAGTATCAGAATTTAAAAAAATCTGTGCTACTAAACCAGGCTATTCCAGGAACTACCTGAAGTTGCATTTTAAGTGAGATTGAGTCACTCGCCAAGTGATGTACTTCATTATTCGATATTTATTAGTATGCGCATTCCTTTGAGATGGCAGGTTTTATCTTTGTTTTATATCTCTTCCATTTAGCATCCTGTTTTTGGATAACGGTTTCAAATTTCCCTGTGCCACCAGACTCTCACTACAAAAATACACTTGGAGTTTCTAGTATCACGGTCTATGGTAATATAATTCATTGCTTATAAAGTAAATGCACAGGAATGATGAAGCAGAATTGCCAGTCTGCTTCTGTATACCTGGATTGAAGGTTTTAAAGTGAAAAGCAAAAGCATTCTTCAGTTTACGATACAACTAAATCAAGGTATAAACAGAAAATCAGAATTACCAAGATTTTAGAAATAACAATATTTGCCACAATATTTGTCTTTGATGAGCAAGAAAAATTAGAAATCATGTGACATTAAGGCTTTAAGGAGTATGTGTCTGTTTGTATATCTTCATTCATCTCAATCTATTTGATGTTTTTTTGAATATCACAAAACACTTTTAGTAATTTTTGTGTATTACAGATCTTAGTGTAGCACTGCATACCAGAGTGCATATCATTCCCTTCACTGAATATTAAAAAAATGCAGAAAAATTTACAAAGTAAGCAAAAGAAAAAAGAATAATGTGCTTTTTGATGGTAATAATGATTATTTTTTCCAGAAATTGAGAACAAAGATGATAAAGTTAATTAAGCATAGAAGAATTACAGAATCCCATTTTATGCAACTTAGAAGACTGTTCTTAGTTCTTATTTGTTTTCTTGTTGTTTGTGAAGGATCGTTTTCCTGTAAACCCTCTCAATCCCCACCATCTTCACTCTCTTCTCTCATGTTAGATTGTTTTCCGTCTCTGATACCTTTCCCCTGTTTTCTATTCCCAGGCATCTGGCTTTTCACAGTGCCCAACCTAGTTAACTTTTCACACATGGACCACATGGTAGTGATGACTCAAATGATTTTACTATGAATTTTTCCTCTATATAATAGCAAAGTCATTAGTAAATGAAATAAAAATTAACTGTGATATGAGAGAAGCTAAGCATTTAAGGTTTTAAAATTATTTCTTCTGAGAGAATTTGCTATCCTCATGACTCAACTAGGCAAAAGTCACTGAATTTGTCTTAGATAAATCTCTATTAAATCTCTATTAGCTGGGAAAAGACAGAGGGAGAGAGAGAGAGAGAGAAGAGAGAAGGATAAAGAGAGAGGGATGAGGGGGCAGAGAGAGAGGGAAGGAGAGAGAAAGAGGGAGGGAGAAACTGGGCTGAAGAGATGGGGAGGAGTGTATAAAGAGAAGAGAGGTTGGTCTCTAAAAGAAAAGCATGACATTTTAATATTTTATGTCATTTGACCATTAACTAATACACACAACTACCTCCATTGCAATTTCTCTCTGCCTCAACTTTGAATCCCTTTGGATGAGTGAAAATATTATTAAAGTTCTGTATTGATCTCTTACTTTTTCAAATTCTCAGCACACTACTATTTGAGTTACAAGATTTGGGACTGGTTATTATTTTGCCTTATTGTTCTTTTGTTATTTCATATGTATAAATTTTATTTTCCCAAATAAACTCTGATGTCCTTCAGCAGGAAAGCATTTTATCATTCTTTTATATATTCATTGCACTAAGACTACTGCTTGGCTCATAGATATAGGTGATCAATATATATTTGAGGATTGATTGAAAAGAGGAGAGATTATAACTGAAGATAAACACAGAGCTGCTCAAAGTTGGCGTCCATAAAACACTCTGAAGGCTTAGGCTTAACCATTATGTGTGTTTATTTAAGAAGAGCCTGATGGAAATGGCAGTAAACAACATCAAATTTTATTTTTCTGATAATTTAAGTAACTCCACAGCAAAGCAGTTTGGTAAGTCATTGTAGAAATGTTTAGGATCCATAATTCCTTCAGCAACCTGCACAATCTAAAGTAATCAAGTACTTGAAATGTTATAAATAATACTTCTTGGATAGTATTTCTCCATAAGGACTTTTGACAATTCACGATAGTGCTATGTTTTTATTCAAAAATATGTAACTATTGGGCTAGGATTGTGGCTTAGTGGTAGAGTGCTTGCCTCACATGCATGAGGCACTGGGTTTGATCCTCAGTACCACCTAAAGATAAATAAATAAATATATTGTGTCCATCTACAACTAAAAAATAAGTTAAAAAAATATGTAACTATTAGGGTAGAAGCTTATAAAACTATAGTTAGATTGAGGGAAACATGGGCAATATTTTCGACAGTGGCCACAGAGTGAGGATTTTTGTTATAAGCATTTGCCTGGTACTTTAGAATTTCAATAATCATAAAGTCAAACAAAACCAAATGACCACATGTTGTGGTTTGAGTTAAGCAAATAACTAAGGAAAACATGGAAATCACCAGATATCTATGTAAACTTACAGTTGGTTCCCTGGTTTATGCATGTGTATTCATGTGAGGTGTTGACCCTGTTTTATGAAAGCTTGCTGAGAAAAAAATATTGGCTTTAAGATTTTATTAGATTTTTTTTCAAGATAAAGAAGTTCAAACCTCTTATAAATCTCGCCAATCTCACTAAATCTGTGAAAAATATTAGAATACTCTAGACCAAAGGTGAGAGCACTTGTGTTTATTTTTTCTCCTATTTTTCAGTAGGGAAATCTCAAAGGCAAAGACATTTTTGTTTCTCACATTAGTATTTGGTACATTGGTATAAAATCAGATCTGTTTCTCAGTAGATTCTGTTTTTCTTTTCCAATCCTTCCCATATGTACTTGCAGGAGATACCAAATTAAAGAGCAACCTAGAATAGAAAAAAAGGCAACAGAAGATGCTGAAATTCAAAAGGTGAATTGAGAGAAATGGAGATAGGAAAATATAGCTACTCTGAAGTTTGGAGCTGAAGTGAACCTTAGTAATCTGATATTCTCATTCTACAATTAAAGATATGGATGTCTAAGCTTTTCAATAACTGAAATGTGCACCAGTAATTACTTAGTGGTTAATATGGAACTCCATCTCCCTTTCTTAGCTTATGGGACTAAACATTTTCCCCTAAATCAAATTGTCTTTTTTGTAAGTGATATGTAAAGGAGAGGAAAAGTCACCTGTTCAAAACACCTTCTAGGCTTCTAAACGATCCCCACAAACCTGATTTTGACTCTTCTTGTCATTTCTGAGAGTAGTTTTCCTGTCCAATATTTAAGATCTACATTTCACTTAAACATAAAGAAGATCTGGACCACAAGCTGCAAAGATAAACAAGAAATATTGATATCTGATTGAGTGACTACAGATTGACTGGGAAAGTAAAACTAATGTTTGTTCATCCCTAATGAAATTGGAAACAAACTGTTGTATGCTTTGCAAATAACCATGTAGAGGGCCTATGTGTTGTTCATAACTTTGGCAAGCAGGTTTTTAGACCTGTTATGGAGGCAGCCCAAGGAAAGCATTATCTGGAAGGAAGAGTGATGCTGGCAGTGAAGGCCTGTCTGAGATCCAGAGCACAGTGAGTCATGTTCCACATGCTCTTGTGTTCTAAAAGCACATGGCAGTGAACTGGAAAGATGAAATCCTCTTATGTAAAAAGCAAGGAGAACATGTAGAAAATTGCACTTTCAAGCTTGTGTTATAGCTTGGAAAGAAGCATATAGTAAAATCTTTGCACAGCACTCCTAGTCAATTCAGGAAGAGATAGGATGTTACAATGGGCATTTGTCCCCTTCTAAACTGAGTGAAGAACAGCTTACAGCAATATTTTGAACTTTCAATGTCTTAGATGTATGTTCTCAAGGGCAACAGAAAGTCAAAAGCTCATATTTACTCATCTTTTGTCCAGTAATCTACTGTGCTTCCTCATGTTTCTTTTTTTTTTAATATTTATTTTTTAGTTGTAGTTGGACAGAATATTTTTATTTTATTTTTATGTGGTGCTGAGGATTGAACCCAGTGCCTCACGCGTGCTAGGTGAGCACTCTACCACTGAGCCATAACCCCAGCCCCCTTCATGTTTCTTTTTGATCTTTATAGCAAGTGGAGAGGGATGTGCAAAACAGTCCTGGGTCTTGCTGCACAGCGTTGTTAGCTGTACCTGCAGGTGTTTCTTGGAGTATAACTAAGTAAAGCTCTGGACAGGAGAAACACTAGTGTTCTTAATGAGTGTCTTTACTGTGGTAAGTTCACAAATAAAACTTTAACAGTCAATATGGAGGAAGCCTAACCAGATCTCTAAGGAAAGAACATCATGAAAAAGAAAGTTTCCTTTTACCTCCTGCCTAACAAGATTTTTTAGACTGGTAGAAATTAAAATAGAACCCATATGAGACCAATAGGAAAGCAGTCAGTTGCTCATTCATTTATTTATCTCCATTATCTAGTTGATATAAAAGCTTTTAAGTTGATCCCTTAAAAAGAGAAAAGAAAAATATATAGATAGAGAAATACACAGACTTAGACAATATTCCATGCAGGTATACTATTTAAGAAATATATTTGAGAGATCAAAAGACATAGGATGAGGAAATAGTGGTGAGCAATGGAAGTTAATGTATATGAGTTAAATGAACAAGAATAGGAAGACTTTTGAAACCTAAAGAACTTAATGTACAATTAAATCTAATCATCACCAAATTACCAGCAAAATGTAGGACTTTGCATGGGTATGAGGGAGAAAAGAGAGTTTGAAGATGCTCTAATGGTCTCATTGATCTTAAGTCAAAGAAGAGAAGAGAAATAGAAGCAAATGTTTTCTAAGAGTCTTGTTCTGTTGAGAATTAGGGAGGATAAATGGAATAAAACTGAAGGATTGTGAGGGGATAGAAAGATAAATTATTGGAATGACTAATAGTAGAGTTATATGATTTGATTTGTGATTAACTAAATTCACAGTTTCCTTTCTCCTTATTTTCTCTGGCTCCCAAATAGGCAAAATAAATATATAAGTTTGCAAGGGCTACTCTAACAAAGTACTCAGACCAGACACCTTCAACAACAGAAGTTATTTTCTCACAATTCTTCAGAACGGAAGTCAAAGACCAAGGCATCAGCAAGTTGGCTTTTTTCTGAAGTCCCTGTCTTTGTGGATGGCCATTATCTTCTTGGTTTCTTCCCATGGTTTTTCATCTGTCATGTTTATATCCTCATCTCCTCCTTTATATTAGGAAATAAGTCATATAGGATTTAGTTCACCCTTATGGCCTCATTTTTATGAATTACCCCCTTTAAAAGAACTATCTCCAAGAATACAGTCACATTCTGAGTTACTAGGGAATAGGACTTCAACGTATGTATTTGGGGGACAAAATTTAGCTCATAGAAATTAATAAGTGAAATAAAACTCTTGGCATCTTTCTGTGGGTTCTGAATTGTCTTTGGCATGCATTGCTTAGTCTGTTATGGAAACCTCTGATTCTTCCATAAGTTGCTGCAGCCTTTGAAATACTGGTAAAACTAGAGGTTCTACAGAAAGGAGAATTTTTAAAAATCCTTTGAGTGTGTAAAATTTGAATTTTATCCTGGTATCTATTTGGGGATATATCTGTTCATTTATCTATTAAAATCTGAAATCTTAACAGGGTGTCTGGTGAAGTCCTTTTCCCTAGTTCTCCCAATATCTGTACATGAAATATTCTCCTTTTTCAATTTGAGCATCATGAACAATCATCCATAGGTACTATTCCCTTAGGAGAGCAAGCAGAAGCCAGGAAAAGTAAATCACTGGATGCCTTAATGGATTTTATAAAATGTTTTGTTGAAACATAATGTAGACACATAAATGGATTTTTCTTTATATATGACAAAACAATGCAGCTGAAAGCAATAGTTTGTCTCATTCTTTCTATTCTAGTAATCAGGTGGTTAAAAGTATAGGTTTTGTTTTCTTTTTTGTTTTTTGTTTCCTCTAAAACCCTAGCATAATATATAAAACTCTACATTCTGGAGGACTGGGAATTTGAAGTTTAAACTATAAATCACATATTACAGAAGACTAATGTGTAATGATATCAGAGATTTGGTTTCTAACCAAGAGGAGATAAAATTTCAACCGGCAAGGAGGTGAGCAATGTGAATCATTGAACAGTCCTTGATGAGTGTCTATGGAAAGGTTTTGTATCCTGCTTCCTCCCAGGGTTTGAAATTCCATTAATGTCTGCTGAAATTTTATATAAATCTCATTGAAATCTGGGTGGCCTCAGGACAAAAAGAACTGCCTGACAAGAATGCATATAGCCCTGTTACTGTGGGTCCCAAGGAAAAGTCCAATATGGTCACAAAGTGACAGAGAATCAGACTGAGACTCTGGGACTAAGGGAGGAGTCCCAGAAAATGGTAGTGAGATAACCATTGAAGAGTCCTCAGGAGAGTTTGAGAGAATGGAGATGCAGTACACGGGTCATGTTCATGATTCAGCAAAGGCTATGACAAGGACACAAGATGACTTCTAAAATCTGGAAATATTTTTTGTGCCAGAAATATACATTGTTCACTGACATTTGGTTCTTTGCCCTTTGGGCAACTGGGAAAGATTGCCCTGTTCCTTTGAAATTAGGTGTGGCAATGAGCTCAGTTTAGAAAGTGTAATGTAACAAAGGCTAATATGTGTCACTTGTGGGGAAGCATTTATTGCTGGTGTATGAATCCTTACCTTTCTCTTTCCCTGCTATAGCAATTGTAGAAATATATTTAATATGTGACTTAAACATACTTCACAAATGATGAAGTCATTTGTCTCGCTGAAGGATAGCGAGACACCTGGCACAAAGCCATCTATTGACCCCCTCTGCTATTTTAAGTACTGTGAGTTTGGTCTAGCAGCACCAGCTAACCTGATTGATTCAACCAGCAATCTCTGTGCAGAAAAAATGTGGCTCTCAGAAAAGACTGTTGACTCCTGATGCCAGAACAAAATAGTCCAGGCAAATTAGATCACTTCAATGGACAAAGGAAGAAGAAGAAAGGGAAAGAATATGAAAGAAGGCGTGTTTAAAATGACTAGAGATAGAATATTAAGCCAGACAGAACTCTGCTCATGAATTAGCAGTTTAAATTTCTCAAGATCAGCAGAAATGAAAACTAGAGAACAAAGCTCATTAGGTTACAGGCAAAAAGGTCATCTTCATACATTCTATTTTAAGAATGAATGTGACCATAAAGGTTGCAAGGTATGTACAGAATATTGTATTGTTTAATGATAGAATCAAATTAGCTTTTAACTATGTGTTGGTAAATATGTCTTAAGATCAAAATAATTACACAGTGATACCATTATGTTGACAGCACAATGTTACTATCTGTCCTTAAATGATTTTTAAAAACAAAGTGACAGTCTTTCAACTAAGCTCCTTTATTCATATTCAGTGTAACATATTAAGAAGTTGTTTAAAGCAAAAGCATCTATGGAGAAGTCGAAAAAAATGTTGACATATATGTACATATATATGTTTGGTTTGGTTTGGCTTTTTCTTTTAAGAAAAATGAATAAATACAGAAGCCTAAATTTTGTGGATGATGGCATTGGCTCAATGTGTTGGAAAAAGGTGAATAGATAACTAGTAGTGGACTTACAATGTGGGACTATATCTACAGAGGCTGGCAGAAAATTCCAGTGGCTGTTCAAAATCTATGAGCATCTATATTGAGGTGGCAGACACACTGAACTCTAATAACTCTACTCCTGTTGTCATCATTTGTCAAATAATGATAAATAAGCAGGTCCACAATTGCCATAATGGCTGGCTTCAAGGTATATACAGAATTTAGTTGGTTATTCCATATTATACATGCAATAATTTTAATATAAATATTTATCATAACAATACATAAATTGAGATGTAACAAAATTAATAATAAATATTGATTAAATGTCTATCATTAATGTTATTAAATTATAATTACTATTTTATATATTGATAAGTTGAAGTCATTTCCAGTTGACACTGACTTTTCCATTCATATATTCAAAATTGAATTTAAATGAGAGTTTAGGTAAATGAGAGTTTATTTAGATGAGAGTTTAGGTAAAATATTAAAGAATAAATATTTCAATAGTTGAATTGTCAAAGCTATCATTGGTTAAGTAACAAAGATAGTGAGAACCTGCCTTTAACTGAATGAAAATACTCAGTCATGTAATACTTATTACTGTGCAATTTCCTTGTTGCTTTCAAGTGCAAATGTCCTGAAGCATGCATCTCACTTAATTTACTAAACATAATACTCATATTATGGGTGTGACATTTATGTTCAGAGAGCTGGAAATAATTCATTTTAATAGTAAACTTTGGTATAAAATATTCACTATTTGAAGAATAGTATGTATTATTGTTATTTTTATAGCTTTATGTATTTTCATATATTTGAATTAAAGCTAAACAATGCATGTGTGCACATTAGCTGTCAAATGGAACAGGAAGTCAACTGGTTCACTGAGGTATGCTATCTTCATTGTCTATTTCATGGATACTTGAATTATAATCTATTAGCTCTTTATTCCTAATCTTTGGATAAATAGTTCTAAAAATTTAGAGTGAGATTTTAGAAAGTTTCACAGTAATCTGATTTTTTCCATACACAAGATCAGTGAACTCATCTCATTAAACAGGGTATAGATCTGGTTCTGCTTTAATTTGTGAATCATTTGCAGCTTTAGCTGCTTACTTACATCCATCTAAGAAAGACTGAAAAAAAATTAAATCTTATGCTTCACTACACAAAATTTGAGAAAAATTCTTCTACATTTTTAAAGATGGATGGTAACCTTACATCAAGATAATCTGTTTAAAATTTTTATTTTTCATTATTAACATTTGTTTAAATGATTCTTTAAACTGTGACTGATGACCATAGTAAGTAGCTATACAAAATGACATCTATTTTTCTTGTAAGTCATTTGCATATACTTGAATATTATCAGTGGACATATGTAGTTACATATGGATGGTTTAATAATTAATAATCAATACAGTAATGAATATGAAAAGCAAATATACTGCACTTATGATATGCCAAGCTAAATACTTTAAAATCAGTATGTCATTTAATCCAAACCCCCCAAAAGTTAAGTACTATATGATCCTCTCATTGTATAGGACGTTGAAGTACAGAAGAATTGTTACTCAAGGTCAATTATCTAGAAGGTGATATTCCAGAGATTGGAGTTTTGGCTCAATAATATATAGGTTCATTATCATCTATCAGTGCTTCTTTAGCACACATAGTATTTACATTAAAAGTTTGTTAAAGGTTTTCTGGGCCAGTAAGTCTGACAACATCTTAAGAATTAGCATTTCTAGCAAGCTCCCAGTAACATGGCTTCCCAGCCACCAAGTCACATAGCCATCCCATTAATCTCCACTAAGAAGTGGCCGAGTGCTAGTGTGGCCTAGCAGGCTGGAGAGCAGGCCTTGACTGCAGGGAACCCTCAATGCTAGTGTGGGCCTGAGGCAAGGTGAGCCAGCACCAAGGCAAACCAGGGAATGCCAATCTGTCACCTCTTAGTGGTTCAGCCTGGGCCAGTGTGGATATGTGTGTCACATAGCATCAGAACCCAGGATTTACAATCTGTTCACCTCAACCTCCAACTTTCCCATTAGCAACAGGAAAGCAGAATTGGGGCAGACCTGAAAGTATTGCAGGGCTAACGCACAGTGTTAGTATGTTTTCAACTGACTAGCATAAATTTAGACCAATACGATTGAGCCAAAAGCTTATAAACCCCCTAGACTAGCACACTCAGGGGCAACCTCTCGCCATGGTGGAGTTACTTCCTATTATCACTTGAATAAATCCTACTCTTATACTCACTCATCCTCAGCTATGAATTTCATTCTTCAAATTCATGAGACAAGAACCCAGACAGAAGAAATCAAAGGAGAGCTGCTGGGGTCTGCTGCAACACTGGAAGGCATAGCCTATCATTAAGAACTGCAACATGGTTCTGGGCTACAGAGGCCCACAGCTTATACAGACCTCATTTGCCAGCAGAAGCAGAGAAACTCCTGTTTCACCAATATATGCTTGATGTAGTGCATTATGTAGTGTGGGAAGATTTCCAACATTCAGTAGAGAGAATTTCAGAGTCCTGTGGCAGGAACACTAACCATTTTTATTCTTACCCTATGTTATCTGCATCAAAGAACGATGAGACCATTTCAGGATACCTGGAATAAAAAGCACAAAGCTGGTCTTCCTGTGAGAGAGCTATGCTGTCCAGGCACAGTCTTTCTGAGAAGAACAGAGAAAGGATGCCTTATAGGCTTGGGCAAAGCATGGGGTTCTGGATTTGGTAAATATTCAGAAGTACAAGCATGTCGATATCATCTGTAGAAGCTTTGTTAATGGCTACTTGTTACCATGGCTATAGAAAACAGTCTTCTTCTAAATTTACGGAAATATTTTATTCTCAACGCAAAACCTAATATACAAATATACTTTTGCCAAATTCAATTATAATCATCATGCCACTGTCCCCAATTTGTGCAAATGTAGTTGATAAATGAGACTAGGGGAGTACTAGGAAAATTCTAACAATGTGTCTATTTAAAAGTCTCATTTATTTGTTCCTCATGTACTTATAGTGGATATTTAATGCATGTTTGTTGAAACTGCAAATGTAGTTTTTTAAACGAAGTAATATTCTGAGAATTCAATAGCAGAAATGAAAAAAAAGATTCATAGACATCCCTAGCAGATGTTGGGAAATGAAATTTCTTCTAGAAATTTTTATTCATTATGTAGTGAATAAATAGTGAAAGAATAATTCTTTCCTTAATTACCAACATAATCATCAATGTGCTTATTCAAAATACTGTACACAGGTGTATGCGTGTATGTGTATTTATTTATAGACACATGCATGTATGTAAATATGTATCAAAATATATATGTTCACAAAAGTATATATAGATAGGTAGATGGGTCAATTTGCCTTTATTTTCCAGTGTATACTATTGTTACTCTTGAAATTAGACACTAAGAATTATGATTCAACCTGTTTATTACTGAATACTTGAATATCACTTGAATTATTAACAATATCACACAAATTTTATATATCATGAATAAATAACTAGCATAACAGATCTATTCTAGTATTTCCTACAGGTTTAACCATGCAAAACCTCATGAACAGCCCATTGCTTACTTTTAGAAATGCAAGACCAATGTTTAAAAGTGACAAATAAGTTAACTCAATTTATGTAACTACATGTTTTTGCCTTAGAACTCATCATCTTTTGTGTAATTTTGCAATTATTTTCTTATTTAGTTCTCTGTGACTAATTAAATGTTTTAATGCTTCTTCCCCAGGGATTAATGTGGAACAGATATCTGGTGAAAAATATTACCCTAAGGAAAACAGTGATAAATTCATGGCTATTTGATTAATATTACAATTTTACCCATTATGAGCAGGTAAAGAGCAAAACTATAATGCATAGACCATCAATAAGTGCTGTGGGAAATAGGCTCTAATATTTGTTTAAATCGTGCTACTTCACCAAAGAACTAACAAGAATAAAACATCAAAATTTACTGTAGAAATCATGTTTTCTGTTTCCTAGAATTTAAGCTCTATTCAGGGGTCTACTAATGCAAAATGCTCATCTGTTTAGAACAGTCTAGAATGGTATTTAGCATACGGTAACTGCTCATGTCTTGATTGAGTCAATTAATTTATTTTGGAGGCATCTTCTCTGAGAACCTATCCCATTGATCCCAATGCACACAAGAGCCAGTCTGCTATGGAGAAATCAGCATGAAATTGTTTAGTCCAGTGCTTCTTCAACTTTAATAAATCACTTGTAAATCACTTGGTGATTTTGTTTCAATGAAGATTCTGACTCAGTAGGCCTGCAACAAATCAAGAGATTCATTTCTAATAAGCTCAGGTGATGTCAATGTTAGTGGAATCTGAGTCATAATTTAGATGGTGATGACTTGGTCACTTCTACTTGAAATTGGCCTTCATACTTTTGATAAAGTAACATGGAAGCTAACTGCATTATTTTAAAGATGACCAATAACCCATTTGGGGGAATATTACAATAAGTAAGATTTAATGTTATAATTGTTCATAGCTCTCTTTCTAATTATAAGTTGGTTGAACATAATTTTGCAGTGTTTATAAACAATAGAGAAAGCATGTTTTTCTTCTCACAAAGAGATCTAACTCTTGCCTGGAAATAGACTGTTAGTTCACTCAATTACCTGTCCCTCCTGAAACATGTGAATTACTTCAGGTGAGCTGAGTGAAAGAATCACTCTGTTTTAAATAAATATAGTTGTTTTACACTTTAGGTCCTCCCTCAGTCTTCCTCTCAAACTAAAATGTTTGGGTTTTTGTGTGTCTTTTTTTTCTTCTTTATCTCTTGGATTAAGACTTCCCTATTCAGTAAGTTTTCAGAGAGTACAGAAGTTGGCAGAGTCAGCCAAAATTTCTTTTGTGTAAATGTAGAGAAAGTAAAATGTTTTGCTTTGGCAGAGCTGCAGCCCATCAAACTTATGGGACAGACAAGAGCTATAAAATATACTTGTCTGGAATAAAGTAATAATTCTTGGGGTATAATCCTCCAAAGAAAGACGTCTCTGAGCTGGCTGTGGGAAGTATTTGATCATCCTAAAAACAGGATGCAAAAACACTGTAACATCCTGCTAAGTCTGGGTGACTTAACAATACAGAGTTTATTGAACAATATGTGAGATAATCCTTTTGCTGTCTGTTGCTCAAGGTCAAGTTTATACTGGAGATTACAATGATATCTGTTGAAGTCACTTGCATGGCAGGTATAAATGCTGCCATTTCACTAAACTGGTTGATCTGGTGAGTTTATGAATCTTGATCCTCACTTTTGCTTTGAAAGAATCACTTGTGTGGAAAGACAAACATGTTACTGGCCTAGCCCAATTAACCTGGAAGCTAACATGGTTACTTGGAATTAGACCTATCACACATTCTCACAGAATTGGGTAAGGCCCATTCACCTTCAGGCAAACAGTCTTCTGATTCTCATAGCGCAAGACTTAGGAATAGAAATTGTCATTGGCACTCTTAATTATAGTCATATTCTTCAAAATATGAATAGATGAGAACTTAATAAGGATACAGTGACTTTTATTTTTAAATTTGGTATTATCTTCTTCTTTATAGGCCTCTGTTTTCTAACACTTCTCATTCCCCCCTACTGCTCTTGTATGTCTATATGTACTGGACTCTCTGGGGACAGATGTTACTCTGGAATAATGAGAAAAAATAGTTTTGAATACTTCTACTTTTCTAATGTAAAACACATGCTAGGAAGAATAACATTTTAAGGGTGACCTCACATGGGAAAAACAAATCTTTCAAATAAACTTGAATTATAGTGTGTTACAATATTACTTAAAAATATAATTCATTATAGAAGCTATAAAATAGACCTTGGTTATCAATATTATCACAGGTCATCATATGATTGAATGAGTTTTGTAGGGTAGTTATAAATATGCATCTATTATCAGAATAAATATTTGGCCCTGGTGTCAGCTGTTCATTACACGCTTTGTTAATAATAAATATATTCAATTCTCCCTGGGAAAAGCAAAAGATACTGCTATAGATAAAAGCAAGTTAAGGATTAGTATTTATACTATCGTCCTACTTTTGAAGATATAAAAAAGAAAATATTTTGTTTACTCTTGTTTGTCTATCTTAATATGCATGTAGCCTGCATAGGTATTGATTGGGATAGGAAAGGCTAACCTGTTTTGATAAACTATCTTCCTGTCTCAGTGATTTAAGGCAGCAGGAATTTATTATGGCTCATTCTGAGTACATTGTGGGTATGGAAGACTCCAGTGGGCAGCTCTCATCCCAGTGAGTTATTATTCCTGATGGCTTCCATTCTCTGCTCGGCTACCTAAACAGAAGTCTAATTGGCTACTCCTGGCATCAGAAAAGGTACTACTGAAGTATTATGCTGAGCTTTGTGATGTTACTGGTTGGAAGAGACACATAACTTTGATCCAGATTTTATGGAAATTATTATCAAATATAATTGCTTAACTGGAAAAAGGGTGAGAAATGGAGAGTACATGGGGTATTTGGTATTTCTGTTTTCACAGTAAGAAAGGGTTAAAAGAAACATACCTTGTTGTTAACACTACATCATTTTGGTGAGTGAAAAAAATTGTTAGTACTGGTCAATTTTGTTCTACTCTAAATTATTTGATTTTTCAACAATATTACATTTTATTTATAATTGAAATATATTTTAAATCTTACACATCCTTATAATCACCCTTGAGGGAGCAGGGGAATCCTCTCTGACTTAACTTTTAGAGAAAAGCTATGACTATGCTAGCATCTTGTATGATATTTTGAATAATTTTCATTCAGAATTGTCCTTTATTTTTCTGTCCTGGTTAAGATTTTTTGGGGGGATTACTATCAATTCTCTTTTTATAAATGAAAGCTTTCAAACTTTATTTTTGTAAGTCAGTGATTTTTAATTCAATATCTTATTTGCTCATAAGTCCTTAATAAAGTAATCAAAAGGTGAACTTATCTAGTAAGTCCTCCAGAAGTCCCAATGTAATTCCATCAAAGAGAGATTAAAACTTCTAGGGAGAATTCTTCTAATGCTACAAACTTCAGAAACATTTTATATGTAATGTGATTGAAAACGTCAGAATCTAAAATTATGTATGGTAGATAAAATCCTAAAAAGTAACATGCACTCAGTACTCAGAAGTAAAGAGAAAGCAGTTTAGTGAGTTTCCTTGGGATAGTGACTTTGAGAAATCCCAACTATTTTCTTTGGTTAGCTGAATTAGTAGTATCTGACTTTATCTGGGATTTTATGTTTACCTGGCTTACTTTGAAGGTGTACAATTTGCTATTATTTTAGACCAAGATTATGAATTCTTTAGATATGAATAGTATCATACAAATATAATTCTTAACATATGCTACATAGTGTAGTTATTTTAGGTATGATATTATATAAAACAATTGCCACTCCCAAGCTTTAAAAAGTACATATAAAGTCAGGCAAGATGGGATCAGCTAAAGGCAAAGATTTATGAAGGAAATTTGAGAACTCAGTATTCTTCAAAGATTATTAATATGAACAAAGAAGTATTAAGCTGAGGTAACCATAGGAGGAAATGTAGGATTTGTTCAAAAGAAAGTCAAGGCCTAAAATTGCGTGCAAAGTTTCAGCTGAAGTCAGCATTTAAAATAATAGTGTGAGTTAAAGTCTAATTTTTTTCCATGACCACAGAGGATAATACTATTAGGGACAAATACCCTTGTGAGGACTATATCAGTTATAGAAAACAGATTCCATTGTGGCTAAAATTTTAAAAAGAGACTTTATTAAAAGGTATTTTACAGTTTATAGATTCTTGAAAAGAGTCCAAGAATAAGATATGGACACTACATAGCCCAAAACCAGAGAGGTTAAAAACAAGGGGAAAATAAGCCACAGATTATGGATTATTCTTTAGTGGCATTACTTAAAGTGTGGACTGTGGCTCAGTTACTAATCTGCATACTGTCCCTGGTTTGGGATAAGGAAACATGCTTTCACCACACTGCAAACAACTCTGTCATTAGGCACAACATTTAGTTTAGATGATATTATTTTCATAAACTTGTTAATAAAGGAAGTAGTATGTTAATGTACATTTGATTGCAAGCTCTTGTTCTTGTCTGGGCTGGGCATGTTAAGAAGCACTGTTTTGAGGATATACCACTGCCTTTACCACCTGTCCCATGGTGGCTATGATTCTGTAAACTGCAGGAAAAAAATAATACACCACAAAAGACCCAAAGGACTCCATCAACTTATTTCCCAGAGATTCAATTCCCTTTTGAGCTTCAGAGGCTCCCTCATGTTCACGGTCTTCTAGGAATGTTCCTCTTCTTGGGAGAAATAGATGTGCTCTCAGCCCCTAATCTTCAAGGACTCTGGGAAGTTTAGTTTTTAAATTCATCATATATAATATAAAAACAAGTCAGAAGGATATTAGAAATGGATGTGGCCCTAATGCATACCACCTATCACAGCAGCCAATTCAAGGCAGAAAAATATTTGAAAAAGAAAAGAGATATCAATCAACAGTGTTATTGCTGATTTCTCAGACATCAGGAAAAGAACAATTGTGAAGGACTTTCCAAGGATAGATGATGGTCAAATAAATGAGCATATGGACTTATTTTATGGAAACAGCAGAAGGTATTATTTTTCTTAGGTTCTGTTAGGAGCATATTTGTTGTGTATTTTATAGTTATTCCTATAAAATTTAATTTTATTTAAAGTGACTTTTGAGTCCAGCTAATTGGACCTCCCCCCACTAAAATATTTTAAATAGATTTTGATATTGTCTATCTATGTATATATTAAAGCCACTGAAAAAACATTAAATACATTTCTGAAATATGTCTTGATAAACAGTATGATGTATAATTAACACATTTCCTTTTTTGTAAGTAGGTGATTCTTGAAAATTAATCTGCTTTTTTCAATGGACTAGTCATTTATTTCAAAAGTCTTTAGGGGCTAAGTAGGCCATTGTTACACATGTATCACTGAATATCATTTTCAAATTTTGGATCAGAGTATGCATTTTTATTGTACTTACGAAATTCAAAATTAAGTTATTACTCATGTATATTATTATACATTAGATTTGGACTCTACTTTTATATACAATTTGATAATAAAAAATGGTAGTAAAAATAAGGTGTGGTATTTTAATTAAATATCTGTAGTAATGGAAAAATCATCACCTATAAATAGCCTTTTATAACTTATGAATTGTTTCGTTGCTATGATAAAAGCATGGATGCTAGTCCTAAAAACTTGCACATACATATAATTGTACAAGTACTCTGAAGATTTATGGACACTTCAAAGGCTATTTTCAGGATATAAGTTAAAAACTTGTGACCTGAAGGGGCTGGGACTGTGGTTCAGTGGTAGAGCGCTTGCCTTGCATGCGTGAGTCACTGGGTTCGATCCTCAGCACCACACAAAAAATAAATAAAATAAAGATATTGTGTCCATCTACAACTAAAAAAATTAAAAAAAAAAACAAAACAAAAAAACTTGTGACCTGGAGTAGAACAAAAATTGCCAATTTTTCCAAAACTTTGGATGGATATAACACAAAATTTAATATTTCTCATAATATGATATTTCAAATTGGTGCTGAAATTACAGATTTATTTATGACTCTTACTGGCAATATGATGGGTGTATACAAACATTTTGAATCAAGAACCTCACTTGTAATTTGGAGATGATAATAATTACCACACATAATCACTGTAAATATTTCTTCACACAATGCCTGTCACAAAAATGTTTAATAAGCATTCATTCACTCATCTATGTATTTATTCATCTTTTTAGAAATCAATACAATTTCTCATAAGTTATTGATCACTTTGTGATTATGCAATTATGTCCAACAAATATTTATTGAATGTTTTCTTTACACAAAGAGTTATGTTAAATGCATGTATAGATAACTAAGACAGGATCTTTCCTCAGGATAATTATTAGTTTAGCAACATATAAGGAGAAGAATTTAACATATTATAATAAGTGGCCTAAGAATTGGTAATAAGAATCTATGGGAACCCAGAAAAGGAGCAGTGTAACTGATATTGAGGATACATAGGAAGATCCATGATGGAGATAATACTTAAGTTGTGATAATAATATTATTAATACTAAACATTCTGTTTGCTTACATGTTAATAATTCTAATATAAATATTAGTTATATTAGATTTATATTAGATGTAATATAATACAGATATAGTCACTAGGCTAAAGACAGGATGAACAAAATTTCCAATGATATATAATAAATCAGTAGCAGAGTTGGAGTATGCTTAGACTTCAGGCCTGTGTTGTTTAAAAGGCAGTTGAAGAATATTTTGAATAGCATTCCAGGCAGGAGAAGTGACTATGAAATATGTATGGATATGTGGCATATTGTATAAGGGAACTATAGTGAGTGAAATAACAATGATAATAATCACTATAAATTTAAATAATTATAACTTTCAAAATAATCAAGATACAATGAAGCATAACATAAGGATTGATCAGTTGTAACAAAAGAATAATTGCAATTGAATTGCAAGTGTCTAGTTTGTGGATTCTAGACCGATAGGCATGGAAACTGGCTTTGGTGTTGGAAAATAAGATACATCCAGTATGGGATAAGATAAACTATTCAGGAAGCAGTTGGAGATATTTCCATTCTTAGCCCAAAGACATAGTCAAAATTAGAGACAACCTATAGTTAACATTAAAGATGGAAGTAAAGTCTTAAAGTATATATAAATATTAGAGTGTATTACAAAAGAAAAATAAGATTGAACTCTATTTTGACTTTTTATGTTTCACCAATTTATCATATTTATGCATAATAGTGTGGTTCATTTTGACATATCCATACATCCATGGAATGTAAATGACATATTCCTATATGCACGGAATATAATTTGCTCCATTATAGTTCCCAGTACTTCCACTTTTTCTCTAATTCTCCCTCCTGCTGCTCCCCTTCATTTCTCCTGGTCTTTCTTTTATCTATTTATTGTTTTTATCATTGGTGCCTTATGATATGCACAATGGTGGAATTCACTGTGGTATATTCACATTGTACATAGCATAATTGGGTCAATTTCATTCTTTAGTCTCTCGATTTCTTCTCCCCGCTGAATTCCAGTTCTCTATTCCATTGATCTCCCTTGTATTTTCATGGGATTCTTCTACGCTTTTCTTTGTTTTCTTGCTTCTTTCTAGCTTTTGCATATGAGAGAAAACATTTGACCCTTGAAATTCTGAATTTGAATTATTTCATTTAGCATAATGTTCTCCAGTTCCATCCATTGACTGGAAAATTCCATAATTTTATTTTTCTTTGACTGAGTAAAACTCCTTTTTGTATTTATTCTACATTTTCTCTACCCATTTGTATGTTGACAGGCACCTGAGCTGTGTCCATAACTTGACTATTGTGATTTGTACTGTTATACACATTGCCTGTATCACTATAGTATGCTGATTTTATGAATTATATTAATTTTGACCAAAATAATCCATATTTAAAAACTTACACATATAGTATTTTTTATTCATTATTGATGAATTAATAGATTTAAAATATTTTTTACTTGTCAAAAATATGTGGTAAAACTAGTATTCAATGCTAAGAAAAGTTAAATAAATCTTTGGTTAAAAGTTAACATATTTGCTCAACGAGACAATAATACTCAATGGAAGAACCTTCAATAAATTAGTTTAATAATGTTTATGTTAGAATAAGCACTGATTAAACAAAACAAATTTAAAAATCTTTTAACATTGAGGGAGTGTTAAAATAGACCTGGGGAGGAATGCCTGATCTGCTTTTATTTTAATCTGTTATACCCCAGTTTTTCCAAATGACCCCATTCGTATTCTTTTTTTTTACATAAATTTCTTATATCTTTTTATAATTTTTAATTTATTTCTCTGAGTATATGAAAAAATTTCTGGAGACTGAGGAAAATTTGGTCTGTTTTCCAAAAGTGTAGTCCTTAAAAAATGCTCAGTGTGCAAGTCAGTTTATTTAATAAGACTGTATCTTCCATATGATGATTTAAAGAAAAAAGAGATGATAGGAATAGTCATCTTGATTTCTCCATTGCATTAACTTTCAAATAATTTCAACATTATGGTGCACAACATGATTAAAACACTTGTAAGTTTTTAAAAAAGACTTGATTTCTGTAATTACATTTTATGCAGACTTATCATTTCAGATACATAAGTAGGTTCCCTGATTAAAAAATTAAAAAAACCTTTCTTCACTGTTACGCGAACAGAGGTAGTTGTTAATCTTGAATGAGATTCATATGTAACTTTAACAGATACCAGAGAAGGCAACGAGGGCATGGCATGAACTCTTGTGTTCAAGACTTCAACAAAGTCAGGGTAAGAAAAAAATCATGTCAAAAGTATTAAGAAAGAAGGGCTGGGATGTGGCTCAATGGTTAAACACCTCTGGATTCAAACCCTGGTACCAAAACAAGAAAGAAAATCTGTGTCATCAATGTTATTTTAATTTTTATTGTTACAGCAAAACTATAATCTAAGTAGTTTAAATGTACATATTTTAAAATGCATAATTTATATGTTTCGAATGTGTGATTCTTTTTAGCACACTCAAAATATTTATCTTCTAACTTTACATTTTTGCTGTGGTTTTCATTGTTTGAAAACAGGGAATGGAAAGAAGAATGATTATTCTATTAGTGCATAAGAAAAGCAAGTCTAAAACCAGGTTAGAGAAATATTAAGCAAAGGCCAAGTGGAGCTATTCATGAGGTTATTAAGAAGAATAAATAAAAAAATGAATATCTCAACAGCAGGAATAAGCCACTCTTATGAGAGATTAATATTTCAAATATGAGGTTGGCTGCAGAGGTACCATGGTAAGTACAATGTTATGTGTCCAGAAAACACCAATTGTTAACTTATTGAAAACATGTTGAGTGTGCATTTAAAATAGAAATAAAATCAGCAGTGTGGTTACAGGCAATATTAAATATTCTAACTTGGAAGCACTTTTAACAATGACATAAATTATTTTCTTGAGTCTTAATATAGCCAAAAGCTGCTTATATGCTTTAATTATAAGCAAATAATATATGGAAGTAACTTATGTGCAGCTTCGACTTTTGGCAATTCAACAATGTGACTACATTACAGTAAGTTGTGGTAGGTCAAATAAATGGCAATGATTGGGGGATAATTTGACTTTTGAAAAAAAAAAACAATGCATTAAGCTCAAAGCTGTTTCTTCTTTAACCAGTTTTTTTTTTTTAATAAATAAAAAAAAATCTTTCTGCTAACAATGTACTGAATGTCATGGTTAGTGAAACAGAATTATAAGAGAAAGAGCTCTAAGTTCAACTTGTGTGAAATCTTCTCACTGAGGATGTCAGTGGCAAAAATTTCACATTAAGGGGTGGATTTTTTTTCCCAAAGTAGCATTTTCTATTTAAATATTTTACTACTTAATAGAGTAGGACTTTACATAAAAAGGAGGAGTCAGATTATGTGGTATGTGTGAGTGGGAAGATAGCTGTAGTGTACTGTGATTCAATAAAGGTTGGTCTTCTAGTGAGAAAGCTAGTCTTTTAATAGATATTAGATTCTACCCATCTTGACTATCTGCTTGGAAAATAAGGTTAAAATATCTTAATCATAGACAACAAACATATCTATTATAAGTCAATTTCAGTTTCTCTAATACAGATCCTAGAAATATACAAATAACAAATAATGATTTTAATAGAAATAATGATGATTTCTTATTGTGTATGTGTCTATTGGTGTTTAGAACAAATTAGCATTATAGGAACATTTTTATTTCCTTCCCTCAAAAGAAAAGCATAGAAAAGTGTAATCACATGCAATAATGGAGTTGAGTAGACATGCAGAGACAAATTTAGTGAGTCAGGCTAACAAAGGATAAAGTTATATTACGGGAAGGTTAATAAGCGAGTTAGTATTTAGTACAGTCTTATATATTATGTTTTATCCTTTCCTTGATCAATCAAAATATTTTGTTTCATCTCTTTACCATATTGCTATGCAACAATAATGTTATATTTTCCAGTAGATGTCTTTTGTTCTTTGTAATGGCACATAAAACACTCTGGTGAAATTGATTGATTTATAACTAGAACATTGTTCTTTGGAACTTGAACTTTGGTATTTACAAATAGAGATGAACTGATTTCCAATAACAATGTGACATGCAACCCACAAAACTTAATATGGAAGGACATTTCTTCAGCATCCTTTAAAGTACCATTGCTAGGATGTATTGTTAGGTTTCACTAAAACCATATTTTTCTAAAATTAGTAAGAAGAAATTTAGGCTTAACCTAATTAATGTGCTAACATCCAGCAAATATTACAATGCATTGGTGGTAATGTTTCTCTCTATATTATCACATACCTCAGTACTCTTTTAATTTTAAGATATTAGGCTTACTGTTTTTCCTCTCCTAATTTGTCCATTTCAAAATAGTAGGATAGTCATTGCATTGAAAATGAAATTTCTGGCTCTTTGTTTTCAAGGATACTTAATTAGCAGAAGAGAAAATGAGTTAAAATAAAGTTTGTGGGGTTATCCTATGTTTGAGTCCTACTACTAACTAACCCAGGAATAAAGTAGACAGACTTTATTATATTTTTCAAAGCAGAACAGCAATTGTTTTCCATTTCTGGTATAGCATCTACTTCTGTGCATGCTTCTCAGATTTTGGAAGACATAGACTTTTATACAGAAACCCTAACTAAAAAAGAAAAAGAAAAAATCCATAAACACTAATTAAAAGCCATAGAATCTGAATAACTTCAAATCTCAAAGAGAAATATAAGTATTATTTAACAATTGAATCTTTGATCAGAGATCTGTTCTAACATAATATCATGATTTAAATCCTTGCATTTTATATGCAAATATAGAATGCTATTACCCACTAACCTAAATTAGAATATTTAAAACCTATTAACATGCTCCTCACCTACTTTGTTCTTTTCTTTTTCATGAGATTAATTTTGTTTGCTTATTCTTCAAACATATCATGATTGTAAGATGAAAGAACTATATTTAGTTCTTTAGTTCAAAAAAGTAATTACTGATTAACTACTGTTTATTGAATGACTCCTAAGACTGTGTTCACTCTATGGGAACAAGAAAGTAATATAGAATATAGCCATTATCATAGAGGAAATTATGAAAAGGATGAGTTTTATAAAATAACTCTCTTATATTGACTATTCATTTTCTTTTCTTTTCACATTTTTAATTGGTGCATTGTAGTTGTGCATATTGGTGGGATTTGTTGTTACATATTTGTGCATGCATACAACATAATAATACACTTTGGCCAATATCACTCCTCAGGACTTCCCCTTTCCTCCCTGCCTTCTGCCCCGTGGTACCTTTCCTCTACTGATCTTCCTTTGACTTTTAGGAGATCCACTCCCATCTTTCTTTTCCTTTTTTCTCTCCAGCTTCTGCATGAGAGAAAACATACGACCATTAACCTTCTGAGTTTTGACTTATTTCACTTAACGTGATGGTCTTTAGTTCCATCCATTTTCCTGCAGATGTCAAAATTTTATTGTTCTGTATGCTGAATAAAACTCCATTGTGTTATATACCACATTTTCTTTATCCATTCATTCACTCATGGATACTGAAGCTGGTTCCATAGTGTGGCTATTGTGAATTATGCTACTATAAACATGGGTATGCATTTATCACTGTAGTTAAGATGACTTTAATTCTTCAGATTAAATACTGAGAAGTGGTATAACTAGGTCATATGGTGATTCCATGCCTAGTCTTTCGAGGAGACTCCACACTGATTTCCATAGTGGTTGCACTAATATGCAGTCCTACCAAAACTGTAAAATTCTTTCTTTTTCTCCACACCCTCCCCAGCATTTATTATTTGAATTCTTGATGACTGCCATTCTGACTGGTGTGAGAGAAATCTCTGTGCAGTTTTGATTTGCATTTCTCTAATTGCTAATGTTGAACATTTTGTTGGCCATTTGTATCTATTTTGAGAAGTGTCTTTTTTTTTGTTTGGTTGGTTGTTTTTGTTTGTTTTTAGTACCAGGCATTGTGAACCCAGGACCGCTTAATCACTGAGCTATGTTCCCAGCTCTTTTTTTGTTTTATTTTGAGACAGGGTATATATTTTATTTTTACTCAGGACCTTGACAAGTTGCTGAGGCTAGCTTTGAACTTGTGATCCTCCTGATTCAACCTCCAAAGCCACTGGGATTATAAGTGTGCACCACTGCACCTGGAAAGAAGTGTCTAATTCATTTGTCTATTTATTAATTGGGTTAATTGATTTTGGGGGGAAGGGTACCAGGTATTGAACTCAACCACTGAGCCACATCCCCAGCCCTATTTCATATTTTATTTAGAGTTAGGATCTCACCAAGTTGCTTAGCACCTCACTTTTTTGCAGGCTAGCTTTGAACACATGATCCTCCTGCCTCAGCATTCTGAGTTGCTAGGATTACAGGCAGCCCCCACTGTGCCTAGCTGTGTTAACTGATATTTCATGTAAAAATTTTTTAAGCTCTTTCTATATTCTATATTAATCCTCTATCAGAAGAGTAGCTAGCAAAGATTTCCTTCATTCTGTGGGTTCTCTCTTCACATTCCTAATTTCTTTGCTGTGCAGAAGCTTTTTAATTTAATGCTGTCCAGTTTATGAAATTGTGGCATTATTTCTGAGCTTTAGGGGTGCTATTGAGAAAGTTGTTACCTATCCCGAAAACCTTGAGTGTTATGCTAATTCTCTTTCAGGAGTTGCAGAGTTTGTGGTCTAACTCTAAAGTCTTTCATTTATTTTGATTTTTGTGCAGAGTGAGAGATAAAGGTCTTCCATATGGATAACCAGTTGTCCCAGCACCTTTGTTAAAAAGACTGTCTTTTCTCTAACGTATGTTTTTGGCACATTTGTCCAGGATCAGATGACTGTATCTGTGTGGGTTTATCTCTGTCTTCTATTCTGTACCCTTGGTCTATGTTTCTGTTTTTATACCAGAATCATGCAGTTTTTGTTAATGTAGCTCTGTGATATAATTTGAAGTCAGGTATTGTGATGCCTCCAGCTTTGATGTTTTTGGCTCAAAATTGCTTTGGATACTATAGGTCTTTTATTCTTCCAAATGAATTTTACTACTTTTTTTCCCCCAGTTTTGTGAAGAATGTCATTGATATTTTGGTGGATATTGCATTGAATCTGTATATTGCTTTTGGTAATATGGTCATTTTAACAATATTAATTATGCCTACCCATGAACATAGGAGGTCTTTCCATCTTCTGTGATCCTCTTCAATTTCTTTCTCCAATGTTCAATAGTTTTCATTGTAGAAGTCTTTCACCTTTGTTCAATTTATTCCCAGGTATTTTATTTTCTGTTGGTTTTTGAGGCTACTGTGAATAGAATTGTTTCACTTATTTTTTTCTCAGCAGATTTATTGTTAGTATTTAGGAAAGCTATTGACCTTTGCATGTTGATTTTGAAATCTGTTATTTTGCCACATTTGTTAATTAGCTCAAGAAGTCTGGGGTGGAATTTTTTGGATCTCTAGGTATAGAATCATATCTCTGCAAACAGAGAGAATTTGACTTCTTCCTTTCCTATTTCTATACCCCTTATTTCCTTCTCTTGCCTAATTATTTGGCTAGAATTTCTAGCACTATATTAAAGAGAAGTGATTACAATGAGCATCCTTGTCTTATTCCAGATTTTAAAGGAAATGCTTTCTTGTTTCCCCAATTTACTATGAGGTTGTCTTTGGGTTTTTCATATATAGCATTTATGGTCTTGAGATAGGGTCCTCCAATCCCTAGTTTCTTCAGTGCTTTTATTATGTGAGCTGAATTTTGTTGAAGGCTTTCTCTGCATCCTTAATTCTGTTAATGTGATGAATTACACTTATTGATTTGTATATATTAAACCATCCTTGCATCTCTAGAATAAAACCAATTTGGTCATGTGTGCAATCTTTTTAATATGTTGTTGAATACAGTTTGTTAATATTTATTAAGAATTTTTGCATCTACATTCACCACAGATATTGGTCTGTAATTTTCTTTTTCTTTTATTTTTTTACACAGATGGAACACAACCTTTATTTCTCTGGTTGTACACGTAGTTTCCTTTACTTGATGTGTTCTTACCTAGTTTTGGTATAAGTGGGATAGTGCCTTCATGGAATGAATTTGGAAGTTTTCCATCTCTTTTTATTTCATGGAATAATTTGAGAAGTATTGGCATTAGTTCCTCTTTAAAGTTTTGGTAGAATTCAGCTGAGAATCCATCTGGTCCTGGGCATTTCCTTGTTAGAAGATTTTTTTTTATTACTGCTTGTATACTGTTACAAGTTATTGGTCTGTTTAGGTTTTCTGTGTCCTCATGATTCAATTCTGGTGGATTTGTCTAGAAATGTATTCATTTCTTCTAAATTTTCCAATTAGAATATAAGTTCTCTAAATTGTCCCTAATAATCTGCTGGATTTCTGAAATGTCTGTGGTGATTTCTCCTTTTTTATCCCTAATTTTATCGATATTGTTTATTTTTTCAAATAACCAACTCTTTGTTCCTTTGATCTTCTGTATTTTTTATTCTCAAGTTCATTGATTTTTGGCTGCAATCTTTTTTAAAATTTTATTTATTTATTTATTCTACTTAGGTATACATGATAGCAGTGTGCATTTTGATTCATTGTACACAGAAGGAGCATAACTTTTCATTTCTCTGGTTGTATGTGATGTAGAACCACAACATACATGCAGTCATACATAAAGCTAGGACTATGATGGCCATCATATTCCACCATCTTGAATATTTCCTTTCTTCTGCTTTTGGTATTGATATATTTTTCTTTTTCAAGAGCCTTGAGATGTATCATTAGGTTGTTTATTTGGGATCTTTCTGGTTTTGTGTTGTCACTCATAGCTATAAACTTTTCTCTTAGAACTGCTTTCATAGTGTCTCAGAGGTTTCGATATATTGTATTACCAGTCTCATTTGAGAATAAGAATTTTAAAATTTCTCCCTGATGTCTTCTATCACCCATTCATCATTCAATAGAATATTTTTCAATCTCTATGTGTTTATATATTTTCTGTAGGGTGTTGTCATGCTAGTTTCTGATTTCCCTCCATTATAATTTGAAAAGATGCAAGAAATTATATAATATTTTATGCCAAATATATAATTTTTAAATGCTTTGTGGCCTAAAACATTATCTATTTTGTAGGAGGGTCCATGAGCTGCTGAGAAGAAAATGTACTAAATTTTTTTTTAGATAAAATATTCTGTAGATGTCTGTTAGGTCCAATTGATTTAGTGTCTTTACTGAGTTTATGTCTGGATGACATATCTAAAGATGAGCAAGGTGTGTTGAAATCACCAAATATTACTGTACTGGGGTTTCTCTGGAGTTTCAATTTGAGTAGTGTCTCTTTAATGTAATTAGTTGCACACCCATTTGGGCATAAACATTTATTATTGTTATATCTTCTTGTTGGATATTTTCCTTTACCAATATGAAGTGACTGTCCTTATTTCTTTTGATTAATTTTGGTTTGAAATCAGCTTTGTTAGATATGAAAGTAGCTACTTGTTTTTTTGTGGGCTGCATTTGCATGGTATATCCATTTTCATCCTTTCACTTTCAGCCTGTAGCTGTCTTTGCCTGTAAGTTGCATTTCTTGTAGACAACATACAGTTGGGTTGTTTTTAAATCATTTCATAAGCCTGTGTCTTTCAATTGGAGAGTTGAGACCATTTACAATGTTATTATAGAGAGATGTTTATTGCTGCCATTTTGATTTATTTTTCATGTTTAATTTGGTCCTGCTTCTCATTCACTTAGCTCATTTGCTTCAAATGAGATTTGTTCTTTTGTAAGTGCTGAGGTTTGTGTTTTCTGTCTTATGTGTGCAATATCTCTTTAAGTAAGTTCTGTTCTGCCAATTTAGTAGTCATGATTTTTTTTCCTGTTAATCCAAGACGGTTTTTATTTTTTCTTCAATTTTGAGGGATAGTTTTGCTAGATATAGCACTCTTGATTGACAGTTTTTTTTTTTTTTCTTTCTTTCAGAACTCGGTGCACAACCTTTTAAGCACTCACACCTTGTAGAGTTTGTGCTGAGATGTCAGAAGTGATTCTGATTGGCTTGCCTCTAAATGTGAACTGATGTTTTTCCACTGAGGCATTTAAAAGTCTAATCTTATTCTGTATGTTAGGTATTTTCAAGTGTTGTGGAGAGAGTTTTCTTCTTTTTTGTTTCTTTTTTAAAAATCTTGTCTATTTGTTTATTTGGGGTTCTGAATGACTCTTGTATCTGGTTATCTATCTCATTCTGAGGGTTTCAAAAGTTTTCTGTTATTATTTCCCTGAAGAATTTATCCCTTCTATTTGCATGCATCTCACAGCCCTCCTCAATTTCAGTAATTCTTAAATTTGTTCTCTTCATGTTGTCCTAGAGTTCTTGTATATTTTGATCATGGTTACTTTTTGTTTCCTTTAATACTCTCTGAATGTTCAAGGCTGACCACTTTGTCTTCCATCCCTGAGATCCTGACATTAGCATGGTGTACTCTGTTAGAGAGACTTTCAACTGATTATTTTATTTGATTTATTTTGTCTTTTATTTCCAAGATTTGTTTTTTTAAAAAAGAAAATTTCTATCTCCTTATTGAATTTCTCATTCATATTCTGTACTGACTTCCATAATTCATTTAGTTATTTTTCTGTGTTTTCTTGAAATTTGTTGATCATTTTTATAATGATTCTTTTGAATTCCTCATCTGATATTTCATCCACTTTAACATTTTTGGAGTGAAACACTTTCAGGTGAAATATAACCTTTAGGAAGTGTGTTATTTTGCTTTTTTATATTACTTGCATTTATGTATAGGGTTTTATGCATCTGTTGTAAGTAATATTTTTTCCACTATTATGTGTGGGCCTTTTTAATGCAGTCTTAATTTGCCAAAGAGTCCTAGAAAGATCTAGATTAAGACCCCCTTATAGGTGTGGTGTTCACATCATTTGTTTTATTTCTTTCTGTTTTTGCTATAGCAATTGATTTCCATAGGTGGGACCCTAAGGGCCTATGAGATACCTAGCCATTTCTACTTGGGGCTTGCTCATTAGTTTGGGATTTTGCTTCTTCTATTCTTTGCATTAGGGCATAACTTAAGACTGAGTGTTGTTAATTTGTGTGTGGAGCAAGGTGTGCTGTCTTTTGCCTGAATTTAGTTCAGCATCAAAGTTTCTACCATTTGAATTTATAGTGTCCTCGTAGGTTCTCAGTATCTCACATAACAGGGGAAATCAAACAATAGCAACAACCAATGCAAACAATACACAGCATTAAACTAAATACTTGGCTCCTACTATGACATCTACAATGTTAATTGCTACAAGAAAACAGAAATGGTAGTGTCAGCAATTGCCAACAGTAAAAACACTAAGTAACCATGAACTATTATCTGGCACTAGAGCAAACAACAGGGGTCAACTATGTCAATCACAGCATTAATAATTGCAACATCATTAATGGTGGGGGCAGGAATAATATAAACCAATTAGTGCTAAAAATGGTAATAATACAGTTAATTAAGATAATAGAACATATGAAAGGAATTAAGAAAATTGTTTACAGTTTCAACAAGTGAACACAGAATGAAGAAGAGATGTAGCATGTGATGGTTAGAAAGAAGGAGGAGGAAAAATAGAAGTAACAAAGTAACGGGAGAGTGAATTCTCATTGGAACAATGGAAACAATGGAAAATGGTTGTCAGCATAAGAAAGGAGAGAAAGATAAACAAGAAAAACAGACAAATGGAAAAAAATACAAAACAAAATCAAAATATACTAATCAAAAACCTTAACTCTCAAAAGACAAAGCAAGAAGAAATAACTATATTTTATAAAAATGAGAAAAAAAAGAAATATGTATATGTATATATCTCTGTGAACAAATCAGCACAGCAAACACATGCACACACAAACAAAAAGAACAACAGCAAAAACGTTTCTTAATGAAAAGTTAAAGAATCTTTTCCACTGAGGTGGTCAAAACAGTCAGTGAGAACAGATGGTCACTATCTATGCCTTACTATCTTTATTTCCATTTTTTTCTGAGCTATGTACTGAGCATGAGAACAAGGGCTGAGGGTTGTTAAATCTTTCCTTTTTTTGTGTTGCTCACCAAGCTGCCAGTTGGAGTGGTCTAAGACTGAAGCTTGTTTAAATAATTCTCAGCTTCTTTTATCCTCAGTATGAGATAGAATGGGATGAGATGCCTTGTCAGTTTGAGTTTTGTCTGCACATACCAGACTGATGCACTCCCAGAGTGGGGCCGCTGCACAGTTCTATGAGTGCAGTTCTAGCTCTAATCAGGCTTCAGGGGCTTTGCTGAGTGGTGTCTGCTCTGGAGAGATTAGATCAACTCACCTCTAGGGCCTGGCAGTTGCTGATCTCTGCTGAGAGTCTGGATCTCAGGATCCTTCCAAGGATTTTACTCATGAGGTTGGGGAGCCAGTTCTTCACCCAGCTCTGCTGTCCACAAACAGAGCCTTTCCAAGCTTTCCAGGCTTAGCTCCTTTCACCCACCTTGCAGAGAAGCAGTACCTATGCTGCTTGAATCCCAAGCCACAGAGCAACTAGGCATGCAGCTTTTCTACAGCCCTTTATCTTAAATCTCCTTGACTATTAATTTTAAATACATATCTGTAATTTACTTGAACAAGGAACTGGGATAGTGATGTGGCATTTGGAAAAATACTTTGGGATTACACAGCAAAACACTTGATGCTTAGTACAATATCCTGTGTATATGACAGCTCTACTTTTAAGTTTAAAGAAACAAACTTAAATGATTTAAAGATTACATAATGCAAACTTGACTTTAATGTTAATGATACCATTCTGAGGAAGTGTATGGATTATGAATATGAATGTTCCCAGGGCACATTGCATATGCATAGAGTAAATATGAAGGCAGGAATGGAGTTGAGAAATTTCCCACCAGAAATATTCTGGTTAAATTATGTTTGTTCAATTACTTAGAAACTCATTTCATTTGTCATTACTTCTATGAGATTCATCCCAACCAACTGACATGCAACCTCTTGGAAAGAAAGTAGAGATACTGAAAATGGAGAAATATGTAAAAATTGTATTTAAAAGACATTAAAACATATACATTTTCTAGATGTATTATTGCCTTGCAAAACATTATTTTTCATTAAAAATGGATGGCTAATTTTATACATTCATGGTACCCAGTGAATAATAAAAAGCCACGACTCACTTGGAGACCATTCTAGGTTAGACTATTTCAAATGAAAAAATATGGCAGCACCATATGTAGAATAAATTGTGATGGAAGAAGAAAGATTCAAATTCTTCAGTTCTGGTAATGTAGTCATTAGAAAAGTACTAAAGGATCATCTGAGTGGTTACATGGAAGAGTGTGCTGACCTGGACTAACTGCCACACCTGGAGCATCTTAAATTATAGTCTAGCTTGTTTACTTCATCCAACAAAAGCCTCGTAAGGCCAAACAGGTAGTATCACCATGATTACTCTATGAAGACTGTTCTGTGACTAAAACCAGTAAAAGAAACACAAATGAGGGAGAAAGCAGCTATAGCTATTTTCCCCCCTATGGTATCATTTGAGTTAATTTTGTGGCACAGTTTAATATATGAGATTCTGATGTGGGTGCTTCTTTTGGGGTCTGAGATTAACTGTGAAGGGATTTATTTCTATGTCTAATGTCATCATTAGTCTTGTAGTTGTAGGAACAGTTCTTTAATGGATGCTTGCACAAACAGGCTAGCAATGCTCCCAACTCTTTTTTTTTTGGCAGGGGTGGGTACCAAGGGTTGAACTCGACCACTGAGCCACATCCCCAGCCCGATTTTGTGTTTTATTTAGATACAGGGTCTCACTGAGTTGCTTATTGCCTTGTTTTTGCTGAGGCTGGCTTTGAACCTCCCATCCTCCTGCCTCAGTCTCCCCAGCTCCTGGGATTACAAACATGCACCACTGTGCCCGGCTGGCTCCCTAGCTCTTAAAATATTATTTGTATTACATGAAGCAGGAAAATATTTTATAGAAAGTATTACAAATTATTTTATGGGAAGAATATAAATTTGTCATTAAATAAACAATAATTAGAGTATCTGGTTCATAATTTATACACTGAAGTGGTCAGTCAGGTTTCTACTTCCCTTGTAGATTTCATACATCTACCTCTTTTTTTTTTTTTTGGTACCAGGGATTGAACTCAGGGGCACTCAACCACCGACCCATATCCCCAGCCCTATTTTTTTGTGTTTATTTAGGGACAGAGTCTCACTGAGTTATTCAGCCCCTCACCATTGCTGAGGCTGATTTTGAACTCGTGAGTCTCCTGTCTCAGCCCCTCAAAGTGCTGGGATTACAGGCATGCACCACCGCGCCTGGCAACGTCTACCTCTTTTCCTAGTTCAAAGATACAAAAGAATTCCCAAACTACTATTTAGTGGATTGTTCAATAATAGTATGTGCCTTAATACCCATGTTTATTTTTATTAAATTGACTTTTTATTAATCTATTTTCTATTTTTTTTCCTATTCTTGTCTTTTTTCCTAAAGCAGGTGATTTATACTTTGATTATCTGATCAGGCTTGACTTTTGGTTTAAAAAGTGGAGGTTAATGGCCTCCACTTTTTGTTGTCATCAACTTTCATAGATGATACATTGATTTTTTGACTAATGAAACATCAAATATAGAATTGCTGGTTTTTAAATAATAACACATGTTGTCTTGTTTGATGGAAAACTCATAGAATGTATTATCAGTACTTTTGAATGCTTATGGAAGAGAATGACCCAAGGTCATGGGACAATATTTAGAGAAGGAAAATATTAGAAGTCTTGCTGGCTAGGAGAGACAGAAGAAGATACCATGAAAAACCAATTTGAATTTTGTAAAAGGAGCCCCTGTTGTTCAGATTATGTGTAAAGCAATCTTTGTAGTAATCAAAAACAGAACATTGCCAAAGGAATCAGGACCAATGCAATAAGAATGGGAAGACTAGATGGCTACTCCTTTTATTTTATTTTTTACTTTTTTTTTTGTACTGGGAATTAAACCTAGGGATGCTATACCAATGAACCAATAAGCCACAACCCTAACCCTGTTGGCAGGGTCTTGCTAAGTGTTTGAGGGTCTCATTAATTGCTGAGGATGCCCTCGAACTTGTTACCCTCCTGCTTCAGCCTCCCAAGTAGGTGGGATTACAGGAGTATCCCACTTAGATGGCTAAATGTTAATGACTGGTTAGTGTAAGCCTGACTGGTGTCTGGCAAAACAGGTATTACTCTTCTTACCTTACTTTTCCTGTGTGTCTAAACTTCCACTTTCTTTCAAGGGAACTGAGTCATTTCATATCTTGTGATGATCAAGCACATACCCGTAATTCTCGGCCCTTAATCTTATTTCTTCATCTAATCATTAAACATAAATGAATAAAAATTTAGATATGATATTAAAAAATGTTTAATATGAAGAATGTAATCTGCTTATAATTTTGTGCAAAGTTAGAAAAATTATGATTGTAATAATTTTTTTTTTCTATTTGCCTCAACAAATATTTTCAGCGAATAGTGTGTACAGCTTCTGAAAATTTGTTTTTTTTCTGTTATGTTTGATAACATATATTTAAATGCAACTTTTGAGAAAAATAAATAAAAATTAAAATTAAAAAAAAAAAAAATCCGAAAAAAAAAAAAATGCCTTAGAGAAAAATCACTTCACATTTTAGGGATAAGAAAGCTAGAGTACAGAAGATTGAATGATTCACTCAAGCCACTTAACTACAACATGAAAATCTAACACTTTCGTGGTTTTATGCTTTAGGACTCATTTCCGACTACATTTTCTTATGGGATACAGATCTATTTTTATGAAATATTATCTGTTCTTTATGAGCAAACATTTTTTGAGAAGTCAGTGGATGGGCTTAAGATCTCAGTGCTAGATTGTGGCAAAACAGGATCTAGAATAGTCCCAGAAAATTTTTTTTTTAAATTTCTTTTGGTTTTGATTGACCTTTATTTATTCATTTATTTATATGTGGTGCTGAGGATCAAACCCAGTGCCTCCCACATGCGAGGCAAGTGCTCTACCACTGAGCCACAATCCCAGCCCCCCCAGAAAATTTTAATAAATCACATTTTCTGGCACACTCAAGGTTTGAAAAATGTTGTGAGAAAATACTAGGAGGGCCAGATTCTCCACTGCTATCAGTTTAAGTTCAGAGTACATTTTTGACAGGGCAATCATCTAGCACTATTATACAGGCTGCTGAAGAGAAATATAAAGGATTTAACCAGTTCAACAAAAAAGGTTCCAGCAGAAGTATGAAGAATGGATATGACTTAAATGAAGAATATTTATCCAGTTATATTATCCAAATACTTATGGGAGCCCTGGGTGTCCCCCTTTCCCGAAATCTCAGAAGCTCTAGTAATTATATAAGGTTAAGTAAAAACAATATGTTCTTGATTACACAGAGGGGAGCAGACATATCTTACAGAATATGAAATTTAAAAAGGCTTAGATGGAGAATGTGTCAGTGGGAGAGGACTGGCTATCAGGTCTGCTAGCTTCTCTTCCTTTTGGATCAGCTTCTTCCAAACTTTTCAAGAGTTGAATAGGAGGATCACATGGGAATTCTCTTGATTTTTAAGAAGATTTAAAACTTTTTTTCATTGATAAATCATAATTTTATGTATATATGGACACAAGGAAATATTTTGATACATATACAAGTTGTGAATGATCAAAACAGGCTAATTTACATAACCATTACATGAAGCATTTATCATTTCAATGGTAAGAACATTTAAAATCCTCTCTTTTAGCTACTTTGAAAGATGCATTAGCTTAGAAGACCTTAGACTAGTTACAATATAAAATTTATATGTTTCAAGATATTCTGACCCTTTTAGACAATATATTCAACTAAAATTTTTCAATTCCATGATATATTGGCTTGACTCACACCAGCTCTGAGTTAACTCTATTATTCAATGTTGTATATGTATAAGTAAACTTTAGATTTTTCCCATCTTCTTAATTCTTTGTTATGCTTTCTAAATAAATCACTCCCGGTTGAAACTTCAGATTTCTCTTTTATAGTATGAATCATGACTTAAAAGATTCTTATGATTACACACAAACTAAGCAAAGAGAATGACAACATAATTTTCAGTCTTCTTAGGTTTGCTCACCAAGCTTTGTCTGAAAACTTGTTTAAAAGATTGGATAAGATCATCCAAAAGCACTCATGAAAGGGCCCCTACCTGTTCTTTTAGGGGAGCAAATAACTGTAAAATGACATGACAACATAGTGAAATGAGTTGACAGCATGCTGAGTCTTGTTCTGAGTATATGACTATATTTCAAGTTGTGTGCTTGTATAATACTTAACAGGTAGAAGGAGGAACAGGATAAAAAGGAAGAGAATAAGGGAAGAAAGGTGGGAAGGAAAGGAGAGGAGTGGGCAGAAAGGAAGAGAAAATCTGAGCCTTAGGTCTTGGTGAAACTGCAATACTTCTTTTAACATGCTGATCAGTTATGTACTATATGAAACCACGTATATTATATTATAGAAGCATTAACCTGTTGGCATCACTAGCAAGAAATTAAAGACCTATTTTGTGTTTGTACCTGTCTTGCATATTTGTTAAATATTCTGAGGAAATAAATTATTTATCTAATTTTATTAGGCCACATTTTCTTCCCTTCTACTCTGACAATACAAGGATATAAATGTAACTAGCTGTTCTGTGAGGTTTTTAAAGCAGATATTTAGAGACTAAAAAAGTCAGTTATTGTATAAAACGGCTGGGAGCATTTTCTTAAAAGGGAGTAATGATTGAATACACTTTTTATCAAACTGAAGGATTAATTGCAGTGAATAAATGTGTTCTACAAACTTTCACACAATGTGCTGTGAAAATTCATTTCCTCCTCTATTGTGCTCTTTCTGATGCTTGGCTTCTTGTCCTTTATACTGTTGATACACTTGTTTTGTCAATTGGGGGAAGCACATTAGGTCATTTCATATGCGAACTAATAGTTTTGGAAAAGTATGTGCTCCTTTATAGTCCCATTACATAAATAGTCTATGGTCATTTGGTTTTTGCAAAATATAGAGATTATCGTGCATGATTTGTATTTATTATTTGATTAGTAGAAATTAATTGGTGAATTAAAAATATTCAGTATCTTTGAAATATTAAAATATATAGGGTAACTCAACTGGCTATTTTAAGGACTTTTATATGGTCTGTCTGATTCACTGGCTTCAGATAAATTTTCTAAAATAAAAAATACAATGAATGAGAAGGACATTTAGCTGAAGAATTAGTCGTTTCTAACTACAGCTAGTTTTATTTCTATGTATTTAAATATATGACATATTCAAGTGATTGAACATAAAATTCCTACATAGAGAAAATAATTGACCTTTTTCCATGTGAAATTAAAAGTTTTCTTGCAGTGAGACACAACTCATCTTTCTGGTTAAAATGTAGCAATTTAGAGAAGATGATCTTTTTAAAGAGTACTTTGGTGTTTCCAAATATTCTTTTGTTTAATTTGCCAAGAAATGCTGTTCCTACATCAGTAGTAATTTTAAAACTCCAACAGGACCATACTATTTCCTCAATAATAGCAAGGGAATTAACTTTAATGCACTAAATGCACAAGAAACCCCTATGATAAAAAGATGCTTCTCAGCCTATTATTTAATTGATCTTTTTGGAACAGTTCATTTGTACTCCAGAAAAAAAATAGACTATTAAATTCTTTCAAATGTATGAAAACAATGGTGACTAATACCCAGAAATCTTTTTATGAAAGGCTTTTGTGTTTGAACCTTCTAAATTCTAATCTCTAATAGATGGCTCTGGGCTTACTATTATTATTATTTCAAGCCTAAAACTTCCTTGGTAGAATTGAAATAAATTTGATTTAAATTCCTTTTCTTCATTTAAGATTGCACAAAATGGATTTCACTTGCACAATGTAAAATATGTTAAAATTCAAAGCTTTATACTTTACCCTTCATTTCCTGTCTAGTCATTTAGAGAAAACCACACTCTCTGGCAGGGAAAGAGGGTAGGAGAGTGGAGAAACACCATCAACTTAGCAGTCAGAAGACATGGCTTCCAGTTATTTGACCTTGAATTAAACTTCAATTAAATTATTTGTGCCTCGGGGTCCATATCTGTTACATGAAGGAGTTTTGAGAAGTTGCAAATAGGTAATAGTAGCTAGGCTAGATTCAGCCAACAGATATGTTTTGCTTGACCCACATAGTATTTTTTTAAAAAACAAATAAAAATGGTTGTATCAACACTCCCATCAACTGTGCATGTGAATCACAGTTGTTCTATATCCTTAGCAACATGAGATACTGTTGCCCTTTTTTCATTCTAGATATTTTGTTATGTTTTAGTCATATTTCATTGTGGATTTAATTTGCATTTCTCTGATGATTAATAAAGATAAGTACTATTTCCTATGTTTCTCAGCCATTCAGGTAGCCCATGGTGGAGGTGACTAATTTTTGTGGGTGGAGCTATTTTAAATTCTGTTTGAAAATTGAATAGTCTGTTTTTGCTAATTGATGTGGTAATGAGTTCTTAAGATTGCTTAGCAATGAGTATTTTGTCATTTAAATTAATTCTAAACATGTTATTGCACTGTGGCTTGCTTTTTCTTATTGGTAACTTAGGACAGACTAAAATTCTCACTTTTCCAACTCTCTTTTCATAGTATTTACAAAATTTTTAAGTGATATTTACCTTCCCCAAGGTTATAATAATTTTTATTTGTTATGTTCTAAGAGGTTTATCTGTGAACTCTCTGAATTAATGTAGTTGATATTCCTTGGCATGTGTGCTATGACTCATTAATTCAACTGCAAGCTATGTGTGCAGTGCAGTGCAGACATTTGTGCACCAAATAATATTTATAAAACTGTTTGTTTGTGGCTCAGTGGTAGAGTGCTTGCCTTGCACGTATGAAGCACTAGGTTCAATCCTCAGCACTACATGAAAATAAATAAATAAAATAAAGGTGTTGTGTCCATCTACAACTAAAAAATATTTAAAAACAATAGAATGTTTGTAGAGATGGAGCTGAAGAAACCCCTGTGTACTGTGGCAATGTAAATTAGTATAGCCATAATGGAAAATAGTATAGAGGTTCCTCAAAAAATGAAAAATAGTACTGTCATGTGATCCTGCATTTCCTCATCTGGGTATATATCCAAAAGAAATAAAATGAGCATGTTGGAGAGAACCCTGTACTCCCAGGTTTATTGCAGCACTATTCACAATAGCTCAGAAATGTAAACCACCTGAATGTCCATTAGCTGAAAAAAAAGTAAATGGGACACATACACAATAGAACACAATTCAGCCATAAAAAAGAATAAAATGCTGTCAACAATGTGAGTGGAACTGGAGATTATTATGTTAAGTGAAATAAGCCAGGCACAGAAAGACAAGTACTGCATGATCTCATTCATATGTTGAATCTAAAAATGTTGATCCCATAGAAGCTGAGAATAGAATGATGGTTATTGGAAGCTGAAGGTGGTAGGAGAGAGAGAGGAATGAGCAGAGATTGATTTTGAATATTTTTACCATAGATAAGTGATAAATTTTTGAGGGGATAGATATGCTTATCTTTATTTAAACATTGCACAGTATATACCTGTATTGAAACATCATATGGTATCTCATAAATATGCACAATATTTATGTTTTTGTATCTTTTTAACATAAGTTTAAATTTTAAAAAATAGGCTATAGAAAAGTGTTTTATAACGTCAAAATATTTGGAAACAACTATTGACTCTAAAATGGACTGTGGTGTATTTGTACAACAGAATAAAACACAGCAGGGACCAAGCAAGGTCCACTTTTACAAGCATCAATATATGGGCAAAGCACATAGGTATAATATAAAGTGAAAGAAACCAAGCAAAGTAGAGTACAGACTATGGATTTTACTTATCCAAAATTGAAAACCATACAAAACAATCATGATGACTCATAACTGAAAAACAGTTTCCTTTTGGGGAAGAGAAGATTAGTGCTTGAGAGGAAGCATCAGCATTGGGAAGATACCTGTATGACAGATAATGTTCATTATCTCTGAGTAGTGTATGCACAGGTCTGTACACTTGGTAAAAATTCATCAAGTTGTACATGTAAAATCTGCTTTCTCTATCATCATTAAATTTTAAGAAAGTTAAACATTTGCTGGAGCTAATAATTTAAATTTAGGTAAAGATTAAAATATCATTGATATACATATGGAATTAAACTTAGATGCTCATTCAGAGTAATCTCTCTTAATCCCTGTCTAGTTTTCCATGACATCTCTAACCAGTCTCACTTATAATATTCCTACACTATAAAAGCAAATTAACTTCAAGAAAATATACCACTTTTGATCATGAAGTTTGCTTATTTATAAATCACTAAAATTTTCCTCTGTCTATAAACAGAAAATCTTAAACATTTAAATGTCTATAATATTATACTGAGTATGTGGAGGAAGTAACCAATATGAACTGGGGGCCAGTTATATATCAGATTCATTGGATTGGTTATTCCCATGAATTTAACTTTCATATATATCAAATTATGAGTTAAATAGCATAATGCCATATTTTATGTTGAAAACAGAGTTTCTATATAGTCTGAATTTGCTCCGTTAATATGGTGTAACAAGAGTATAAAAACGTGGGTTTTATGATAGCAAACAAAATACTAGTTTTAGTACACTATTTTGCTACAACAGCATATATATTCCCAATCAACTTTATCCTCAATTCTTCAACTTTCTCCATTCTAAACAGAGTAAAAAATCCTCCTTCATCAACCAGTCCGCTTTCCTTAGGCTCATCTTGCTGTTATGTTAAACAATGGAATGTAGGAGGCAAGAGTGAAAATAGGTGGGAGGTGATGGTGGTTTAAACTCATGCAATAAGAGATAACTGTAGAAGCAGAAATTAGGTGGAGGGAAGTGGCTAGATGTATTGGACACATCAAGTCCTGTCTCATGTCTTCATTTTTATTTCCCATACCATTTCAAATGCAACATGCCCAATAAATACTTCTTGATTTCTTCTCTCAATATGTTTCACCTCAATCTTCCTCTTATGAGAAAATAGCCTAAGCATTCCCTTAGTTGATTGAGGAAGAAACTTTGACTTTTGTTCTTCCTTAATCACACATCCACTTAGTCAACAGGTCCTTTTATTTATACCCAGAAGAGAGATGTCAAATCTGTCCACTCCTATCCATCTTCATTGCTAATTCACATATTCATGCCACAAATTTCTCACAGAATGCTATAGCCTCCTAATTATTCCCTCCACTTTCACTCATTCTGTATTTAGCAGCTCAACTATGATATTTTTTTAAATTTTTTAATTTTTTTGTTTGGTATTTTAGTACCAGAAATTTAACCCAGGGACACATAACCACAGAGTAACATCCTGGGCCCTTTTTAAAATTATTATGTTTTAAATTTTGAGACAAGGTCTCACTAAGTTGGTCAGGGTCTCAGAAGGTTGAGGCTGGCTTTGAAATTGTGATCCTTCTGCCTCAGCCTCCCAAGCTGCTGGGATTATAGTCATGTGCTACCATGCCCGGCTCAAGTATGCATTTTAAGGTGCACATGAGATTAAATGTCTTCTAAATTACAAACTATTCACTATTTTCCCACTGTATTTTTAATACAATAAAATTGCTTGCTATTCTCTATAAGGTGCTGCATGATTTGGTCTTGTCCAAACTCTCCTGTTGTATCTCATGTCCTTCCACATTAGTCTATTAACCACTATGCACAGTATATAACTATCCACTATGCACGCTGATAACTTCTCCAGAAATATTAACTTTATCACAATAGAAATAATTTTTATCAGGCAAAAATTTAAAAGACATTTTAGTTATTTGGTTACATATTAATAATTTAACACACTTAATGATTAGAACATAATCTCTCTTGCCCACTCTTGCATCACCAATCAGATTAAAGTGAGTAGCACATTGTAGGTACACTACAAGTGTGTAGCATTTGAACAAATATATGAAAAACAAGTGATTTTCCATGCTATGGAGAAGGAATAGTGTTCAAGGTATATCGGTGTCTGCTGGCTCATATTCTTTTTCCCTGTAAGTCTACTCTGATAGTTTAAATATTTCTTCTTACAATCTGTCTGTTCAAATACTAACAAGTCAGAACATACACTAAGCAGAATACTTTACTGCTGCAAAGTCTATAATAATAAGATTACACATTTTAATGCCTAAATATGACACCTTTCAAAAGAATTTTGATCTATTTTTATTAAAGAATCTCATCAGGAAAAAATTAGATGTGAATTCCTTCTCCTTTTAGGATGTGTATGAACACACACTCACACACACACACACACACACACATGATCATATGTTGCATTTTCATTGAAAATTGTTCTTTGATGTTCAGTGAGTGCAGATATTCTGAACCTCACTTTTGCATAAAATGATACAACATGTTTGTTTTGTCATTACTATTAATCCTACTTTGATTTCTTTGAACCATTGGCAATGGGCTATTCAACTTAAGTCTTTTTCCAGACAGGTTTTATTCTTTATTTGGTATTGAAAATTCTCTGGTGTTAAAAAAGACTGTCTGCTTTCCCTTTCCTCTTCTAATTATCAAGGTATATTCTTAGGCTGCATCCAAGAAACCAATTTAGCATTTTAATTGAGGAAGAACATATTAATTTAAGCAACTCCTGACCTTTCTTAAAAAGAGAAGTTCAAAAAGACAATTGAGAAGTTAACCTAAAACTTCTAGGATTCTAAAACAATAATACTTGCTAGGAAATAGCTTCTTGGTGCCATTAATGATATTTTTTCCTTTGTCTTATATTTGATCCCATTGTGCTATAGACATACTAGACCCCTGATACAAAAGATCTCACAAATAAATTATGTTCTGAAAATATCAGTGATGGCCACTGTGGCAAAAACACATAATTGTAAAGGAGGACAAATACACTTTCTGAGTTTTTTTCAACTAGTCCTGTTTACCAAAATAAGATTTTAATCATCTTCAATATTAAATTGTCATTTATACCTAAGATCTTCCATGCAACATATATTTGTGCAAATCCCTGACAAAAATCTGAATATCACATCTAGTTAGTGTGATGAAATTCATTAGACTATTTCCCATGGCAGCCATTTATTGTTTGCTAGTTCATAAGTTTTTCTTTCTAGCAGTGGATTACATTTCCACTGATATTTAAGACAATGGCTACCACATCACTATATATTAGGATATATGTGTGGAGAGACTACTATCAATCCAAAAAGTCTGCAAAAAGTTGATGAACTAATTGTCAACAGAGGACTCCTAGCTTTAGGAAGAGAGCACTAACAAGGGAAGGAAGTACATGCACATATCTGAAGGATCACTTCAGGAGCATTTGATTACAGACAAAAATAGGGTTACTTAAAAGGTTTTCTGTAAGGGGAAAGATAGGAGTCAGACCAGACTGATAACAGAAAAGTCTGTTTTCTACTTTGGGATCTCCCAATAGGCAACTGGAAAATGTTCTGCATTTTTCTTTGAGAGGACATGTAAGCAAATGATTATCATGGAAACTATTTGTAGATGTGACTTAGGTGCTAGGAAGAAGGAGTTGACAAGGAAATGATTTGCTTTAAACTGATCTGGAACAATGGATACAGGATGCTCATTCTTAAGTTGTTTTCTTTTCCTAGTGTATGTTTTTATTTAATTTAATTTTTACTGTTGTATAATAGTTATACTTAATAGTGGAATTCATTGTATGATTTCAAGACATGAAGCTTCTGTGATTGAAGTAGACTTCTTTATTTGTAAGAATAATGTAAAGAAATCTGTCACAGGTGGGAACAAATAAATTGCTATATTATAAAACATATATTTCCATTATTAGCAAGAGGATAAAAATAATTAAGTTTTAAAATGCAAACCATCAATGACCAAGTCTGACCCAGTCACTTCTTACTTTTAATGGTAATTTGAAAATGTATAAAGTCAATTTCTCTTTATTCTTGTAAAGATGCCATCCTTTGTTTACATTCTTCAAGTCATTTCAGAAAAAAAGTTCTTTTGGCCTTTTTTTAGGTTTAGTTGCTTAGAAAAGTCATCACAGAAGAATTTATAATACCAACATACAAATAGTCTGCTTTATTTGGATCCAATTTTTATGGTTATTTTACAGTTAGGAATAAGGACATTTCATGTTTGGTATAATGGTGAATTTTAAGGAGTTAAAGTACTCTCTACTGTTGTCAGTAGATATGGAATAGCTAGCTCAAAAAGATTTGACTTGACAAATGAAATACAATGTCTCATAAATTATCGTGGATTTTCCAGGGAGGTTTTGTTCATATCCAATGCCAAAATAACCAGTCATGTAAATCAAACAACTGTTAATTTAGTGAAAATGCCAGTCGACTTTGATATTTGCCTCAAATTATCTAACAGATTAAATAAAAACACAACCAAATCTAATTCAATTACATATTGATGATGTACAGATTGAAAATTTCATAAAATTAATATAAGCATATAAATGAGTTGCTATGATGAAAATCAAAAAAGTAGTAAAAATGTACGTTTGAAAATGAGTCCTTAAAATAACGTTATTAAACTTCCTCACTGATTGGGTCAACTTTGCCTAGAAATAGCTCTGCTGTGTACCCATATCTTAAGAATTAGCAGATAATTCTAGAGAGGCACTGCCAAGTCTTTAAGTATTAAAGATGATGTGGTTACTTCATTAGTTACAAAGTCAAAGACAGACTTTATATAAACAAGTCAATAAATTTTGTTTCAAATGTGAAGTGCCCCTCAAAAGAGAAGGTAGTGCACAGCCCTTACATACAGTTTTCAATACTTAATTTATAGATCAAAAATAGTTTTCAATTTCTGTCTTCAGGTATCCTAAATTCTCTGAGCTACAAAATTAAAATTCATTGTCAGAAGTGGGGATCTGAAATACCTCTAAGTAAGGAAAGTCTCTTTCTAACCCTCTATAACCTGACTGTGCATGTTGCAGGAGACTGCTCTTCCCCTTAGAGTTACTTGTCTTGGGGCTGTGGCTGCCTCACTTTGCTGAGTATATTGAATACAATTATCGTTCTAATATGTAGTGAGTTTTACCCCAGCCCTTCTCAGCAGATTAATTTGCCTTCAATTATTACAAGAAAATTATGTAAATGCAATTTGTACTATATTAATTTATTACCTTCAGAGCTATCATTCTTCATCTTTTTCCATCCATACTCCTGGTCTCAGATAACAAAATCTCTGTTTTTTTCCTTCCGGGCTGATCCCTCCACCTGCATTTTGACTTAGTCTGCCTATAGTTTTCTCCCATTTCAAAAGTTATCCCCTATCTTTCCAAGTTTCACATCTCCATATTTTCCACTTTTTCCAATGCTATAAGTGATCTCATGTTTCTTTTTTTTTTTTAACTTAAATGACAACAGTAAGCTAGGTAAGAATCACTACCATTACCACCTAAAAGGACAACAACAACAAAATAAAAATTCTGTCCCTCAGTTTCACTTGTATTGTGATGTATCCAAGATCTAATCTCCTTATTTCAATTTTTTATTGTTTGGTAAAACTTTAGACTATTAAAATTATTTCCTACTTCTTTGGCTTCAGAGAGACTACTGCATACAGCACAGAAAACCCTTCTATTTTACCTTCTGTATCTGAGTGGGCTCATCTAGTGCTATGATTTTAACTATCCCCCATAAGCTAATCTCAAAATCTTTCCAAAGTCAAATGTATACATCTATCTATTTGTGGATATCTCCAACTCTATGTTCTAAGAGTGCCTCTAAATAGTGTTACATACTTATCATCTTTTGCCCCAAATCTGCTTTTCTTCCAGGATTTTATATTGTTTGTTAACAGTCTTGTTTTTACCTAGAAAACAGTTAAGAAAACTGAGCCTTAGGCTAGATCATTTATTTTCTCTTACTTCATACATCGATTTGGACAAGCCTTGAAAATATCAACATCTTTAGCTTTGGTTCAGTGATACATCTTTTCCATCATGTTTCTATACTGATGTCAAAGTGGTCTTTCCAAATAGTTGTTGGTGTTGGTGTCTTTTCAGACTACTTGGTAGAATGTATTCAGCCACTCCACTGCCTACCAGAAAATGCACATGGATCATGCTGATTATGATGTGGTCTTTCCAAATAGTTGTTGATGTTGGTGTCTTTTCAGACTACTTGGTAGAATGTATTCAGCCACTCCACTGCCTACCAGAAAATGCACATGGATCATGCTGATTATGATGTATCCTGTGCTCATCTGCATTTCTTTTAGCATGTTATTCTGTCTATAGGTTTCCTCTACTCAATACACACAATCCATTATTAAACAAAACACTGAACACAGCTAATTTTATTATCTCAAAAACCACCAATATTACATGATGCCATACAAAGGAACTGAATATAAATTACCTAGGCTTTAAACAGTGTTCTGAATCTTCATAGCTGCTGAGTTTAATCAAATTTTCTTAAAGTTCCCAAATTCGCTTTTCCACTTGCAAAATAAGTATATAACAGAGTTGCTGTGAGAAGTAAATGGGATAATATGTATGAAACACCTATCAGAGTACCTTCTACCATTTAACAAATGTGAATTCCATCTGAACTCCATTTCCTAATGGTAAACTCACTTTAAACGTGACCCTGAGAGACAAGTTCCACTGTCAATTCTTCCTACATGATTTCAGCAAAGGTACTCAAATTTTCTGCATCTCAATTTCCTAACATGTAAAGAAGAGTAAACAAGGCTACTTCAGAGGAGGGTTTTGAGAATTAAATGACTTAATACAAGTAAATCCTGTGCTTAACTTACAGACAATATGCAAGAAATGATTTTATTCTTATGAGAGTATGGCACTTATTCTCTTTTTCAATTATAGTTACTTATGAAAATATATCTTCTCATCATTACTATCCTATATTGATACATCCTAATGTAAACTAATGCAGAATAAATCAATGTGCTGGAGTAAGTGTGAAGCATTCTCAAAGGATAAAAACTATTGATTAGCAATCATTTTTAATTATTTTTGTGTTTTCTATTCTTTTTCTTAAAGACAGAATCTGAGAAATAGAATCTAGTCAACAGTAGAAAAGTTAACTAGAGAAATGTTGTTGAGAAACAGAATCTTGCTGACTCAAAAGGAAAATTATCTCTCTCCTGTGATCAATTGAGTTGGTCCAGGAGTATAGTCAGAGTCAAAGCACAAGCTAAAACCTTCAGAGAGACTTTGAAGATAGCATTAGCTTAGAAAGGAAGAGAAAAAAAAGTCTCATCAAGGTCAATAGCAGTAAGGTTCAAGATGTATGAATTTACAAATTATAGAGAAATTACATAAGTCGTGTGTGTATGTGTGTGTGTGTGTGTGTGTGTGTAAGCATACATGTGTCACTGTCTATTGTAACTTATTTTTCTGACTTATTTTGAGTCTTCTTCTAAAAACAATTATTTTCAGATACTGGTGTGTATTGTACCCATGTTTCTGCTTTGTAGTATATGATATCTAGTTAAATTAAAAAAAGAAATTCTCACTGATTAGTTATATAGTTGCATAAATAAATCCTTAAAGTTATAAATAATATATTTCAAATAACTAAATAGCATACATATCTACTTCCCAACGAGAATTTTTAACTTTTGCTCCTGCCCTATTTATGGATGCCTTTTACAAGGAAGATTGAGAAGGCATATGGGGGCCTGTGGTGAACTAACTACAGCCTAGTACTGCTGGAGTGAAGAGAAATGAGCCATGTAGCAGTATTCTTTCTCCCAGTTGAAAGATAGCTACTTTCTCATTTATACTCACAGAAAAATGTTCTTAGCAAGAAAATTCATATATATGTTTTAATGCACAATAGTGTTACTTTAAAATTATTTGTCTTCTTATTAAATGTCACAAGTTCCTAATTGCTGAACTAGACACATGCTCACACATCAGATATTAGGCTGCTGTGAAATGTTCAATAGAGAAAAGTCCTACCGAGATAAGTTCAGCAGAGAATTTAGCAGTTCAGTTTCTGTTAGGCTCCCCATTGATCTAGTTAAAGGAGCCACAGAGCACAGATCAAGATTTAGTAGGATACATATTAAAAATCTAGCCATCAGATGAAATCTAGCTATAGGCTACACCTACTTTCTTAATCTGTGGGCAGCAGTTTGAAATTGAAAATGAAATTTAAAACTAACTAGCTAAGAATTATCTTTTTAATATCATATTTGATTAAAGAATAAGATTTGGAAAAGTCAAATAAAACATAAAGAGATTCTTTTGGAGTTTTCTGTTATATGAGTTAATCACCAGGAAATAAATTTAGCAAAAAGATGGCTCTGGCACTGAGTGTGTTGGTGGAAATTCTAATATTTTCAATACTAGAATAATTCAGATAGTAATTGCTAAGAACACAAAAGGGAGCATATTTAGGCCGAGAACTTACAGTTATAGAATTTCAAGCCGAAGGCAAAAATCTCGTTCCTGGGCTTCCACACCTGGTTGCCTGGGATGGGAGAGCTCATGACAGAAACACAGGCTTTGTGCCACTGTAAAGGAGCAATACGGTTATTGAGAAAGCAGTATCTACTGTAAGATACGCTCTTCATTTGATTTAGTGGTAACACGGACATAAGGATTTCCATGTAGAATCCACTTATTTACAATTCAAGTTACATTTTATATGTATAATATATAAGCCAAGTAGTACAATAATAAGAAAATTCCCAGCTGTTGAAGTTTTTTTTTTTTTTTTTTTTTTTTGATGCTTACTTGGTTTCTATTCAATTCAAAGAAAATAAATTTTAAAATAATACCTATTTTTTAACACAACACTATATTAAAAAAACATGTTGCCAAAGACAACACTGGCCCAGTAAATGTTTATGGATTGACTATTAACCCTGACAATCTAAACAACCCTACTGTTGAAAGTTAAAAAGACAGGGAGAAGCTCATAATAAACTAGTACACATGTAAAACAGAGGAAAATCATTTGAAGTTTGTTTTGTTTTTTCAACATAGCAGAACTGAAGAGAATTACTTTATATTTAAGTGTATAATGTGGGATGTTGAAGACCGCACAAAAATTGGACCACAAAAAATCCCTGCCTTTTGCTCTCTGTGCCCTTGTGTTGTCCTCTGTGCTTTAATCTATGTTGGGCCCTTGATAATCTGTAACTGATAGAATGTGGAGGAAGTAACACTGTCAGTTTGGGTCCATGCCCTAAGAATGACTAACAGCTTTCACTTTCATTCTTTCTGGAGCCTTGAGCTGCCATAAAAGGAGTTTCACTACTTTGCTAAAAGACTTTATGAAAGGAGTCCCTGAGACTATATTGAGAGAGACTGATTCAGTTATCTAAGCATTCCAGGCAAACGTCTACATGACTTCATCCCAAGTTGACATCTGAATGCCACCCATAAGGTCGCAGATGAGAGCAGCAGAGAACAGCTGTGATGAACTCAGTAAACTCACAGAACTGTGACAGATAACAGTGTTGCTGTTTTAAGATTCCAAGTTTTAGGTTTGTATCTTTTTTAGCAATATGTAACTGAACAATAGCATTTAGTTATAAGCCATTAGAGTAAGAATAGTGACATGCTAATGGAATATAATCTTTTTTCTTCCTCTTTTTATTTGAAATTTTTACAGTTGAGCCATATATATTTATATATGTGTGTTTATATATTTTTAACGAACTCCAAATAAAGACACATTAAAAGCTGAGCTGTTTTGATGAAGTGATGTGTGGCCTGCCCACATGTCCATTCATTCCAATCCTCCACTCAACCACTAAGATTCCACAGAGCACAACAGTAGAACCACTGACTTAGAGGACAGAAGAAATATTTACACTGAGAACCTGAGGTTAACTTATTTAAACCCAAATTAAACAACAAATATTGGTTCCTAGAATTCCCCTCCTCCAAATGAAATGAAAAATAATATGTTACAAATTGTTGACTGATGAAAAGAAAATACCAAATTTGTCTAGAGGGACACGCTTGAGCTGCATTGAATTATTTAATTATGGGAAGATTTTATAACATACAGCCTTTGTAAATTCTGTGACTTAGCCACGTTTAATGTGACTACTAAAAGTGACTTTTGTTTCAAGTATGTTAGTAGTTTAAATTCAAATCTCTCCATGCAGTTTTACAAAATACTGTAAAGAACAACAAAAAAACAAAACAAAACAAAAAATCACCAAAAGTTCCTCTAATCAGAAGATAATAAATAACTTTTAATTTTTTAAGTTGAAAAAGACAATAATTTCTAGCAAAAAGAAGCCTTGAGTGTGTCTTCAAATCTTTTCAGACAGCTAAGGTGTAGGGATATATATGGAAAAGTTCTGTGGGAGAGAGAAGGAAGTCAACAGAGTAATTTAAAAAAAAAAGAAAAATTTAACCTCAAATATAAAAGAAAGTCCTGTTAAATCAGAGGTCTATATTAGGAAGAGAATTAATAGTTGATGGGATGCAATAAGACAGAATCAATAGGATAATGCTTCTGATATAGAATATGAAAGGAAAAGCATAGAAACATTTGAAAACTATTCGTTAATATAAAGAAATAATTTACAATGTTTCTGAAGTATACAGCTGTTGATTTGAAAGACAACCTGTGTTTTTGACTGGATAACTCAGTATCGTAAGTGTAAAACATCCCCATAATTTTAAGACAATCCCAATTTCAAATAAACAAACAAAACACTGATGGGTTAGTCAGCTTTCCATCACTGTAACAAAATACCTGAGATAATCAGCTTAAAAGAAGGAAAGATTTATTTTGGCTCATGGTTTCAGAGGTTGCTTGGCCTTGTTACTTTTGCTCCTGTGGAGTACCATGCATCATGGTGAAAGCTGTAATGGAGGAAAGCTGCTCCCTTCATGGTAGGCAGGAAAGAAAAATAAAAAAAGAGGAAGGTTTTCTGTAAGGGCATGCTCCCAGCTCTCAATAACCTAACTTCCTTGCACTACTTCTTACCTCCTAAAGGTTCCACCACCTTGCAATGGCACAATATGCAGGTGACCAAGCTGTCAACAACTTCCCTTTGGGAGATATTTAAGATATAAACCACAACAACTAGTTTCTCATGGAGTTAATACTAAAGTTCATATGAAAAATAAATATTCAAGTACATTTAGTGAAGTAGTAAAAAAGAAAAGCTATGTGGGGAGACTCATTCTATTAGATATTAAAACTTACTGTGAAATTTCTACAATTAAAACACTGTCATTAGGATGCATAGATGTGGATACTGTTTAGTGGAAGTCGAAAAAAATAGCAGAGATATGTCCAAGAGCATGGAGATATTTGGATTATGTGCAAGGCAGCATTTTGGATCAGAAAGGGAAAAGATGGAGTATTTATTAAATAAATTTGGGCAACTGAATCATTTTTGGAAGAAAAAAAAGTTAAATTAGGTTCAAGCCTTGCAACATCTACCAAAAAACTGAAATGGTTCAGATGAAATGAAGTCATTCAGGTAAATAAAAATGAGTGAATTTCACAATGATATGGGTAGAAGGGAAGCCTTACTGTGACTAACATTTAAGATACAATTTTTTAAAAAGATCAATAAGTTCAACTCCAAAAGAAAAACAATCCAACCAAAACTTGTATTGGTACAACTGAAACAAAGCAAGTCAAAAAACCCAAAACTAAATACTGAGATACTATCCACAATGTACAAAGAACTTCTAACATTTAGGAAAAACAAAATAAAATAAAAACATGACATTAAATTAGCCAAAACTATAAACAAATCATTTAAAAGATGAAACAATCTTTAAGTTTATGAAAATGTAACTATCCTGTGATGCAATTTCTCAACTCTCAGATTGTTAAGATTTTAATTTAGATATATTCATTAGCTGGGTTATGAGAAATAGCCACTTTCATGTTCTTCTCGTGGGAAAAACACTTGGAATATGCAATATATGGTATGAGCATTTGTGTTTTTATTTTTGTACTGGGGATTGAACTCATGGGCACTCGACCACTGAGCCACATCCCCAGCCCTATTTTGTGTTTTATGTAGAGACAGGGTCTCACTGAGTTGCTTAGCACCTCGCTGTTGCTGAGGCTGGCTTTGAACTAGCGATTCTCCTGTCTCAGCCTCCCAAAGTGCTGGAATTACAGGCGTGCGCCACCGCACCCTGCTTGAGCATTTGTTTTTGATCCAACAACCCAATTTTGAAGAATTTCCTGAAGTTTCATATCTAAAAATTTAAAAAGATGCATATTGAAGCATATTTTAAATGGCAAAATTTTTTTGAAATATACAAAAAAGCATATATAAGAGAGTAATCAAATAAGTTGAATAGGTTATAGTTAAATCGTGTACTATATAAAAGTAAAACTGAATGAGGAAAATATCTGTGAATGTATATGGAATAGTCTCCACCATAAAGTAAATTTAGAATATCAAGTTAGCAGAATTATTACTTTCCATTTTTTTCTGAAGCCAGCATTATCCTAATACCAAAACTAGGCAGTTACATTACTAGAAAAATTATCTCTTATAAACACAGATTTAAAAATCCTCAACAAAATGTTAGCCAATAAAATCTAGAATTGTTCAAAGAAGTATTATATACTATGATCAAGTGGAAATTATCCTAAGTATGCAAAATTGGTTCAACAACTGAAAATCAGTTAATATATTACATTATATCAACTGGCTAAAAAACAATCATATAAGTATATTAATAGATTCAGAAAACGCTTTTGAGACAATCTGACACCCACTCATGTAAAAATTCTCTGTAAAATGAGAATAAAAGGTGAATTTCGTCAATTGGTAAAGAACATCCATAAATCTCTAAAAAGCTTTCTTACTAAGATTAGAAACAAGGCAATTCTTCTGCAACATTCTTCACCATTCTTCTGCAACATTATACTGGAAGTCCTAGCTAATGCAATAACAGAAGAAAAGAAAATAAAGGCATACAAATTGGGGGAAAAGAAATAAAACTTACTGTTCATAGCACTCCTTATCTTCTATGTCGAATATCTGAAAAAAATCAACCAAAGCATGTTAGAAATAATAAGTGGTTGGGGCCAATTTTGGGGATACAAGAAAAGTGTACCAAAACCAATACTGTCTTCCCTATATTCCCACAAAAAAAAAAAAAACCCACAACAGTGGAATTTGAAAATAAAAACACATTACCATTTCCATCAGCACCCCTAAAAATCAAATATTTAGTTATACCTAAAAAATATTTATAAGTTCTGCATACAGAAAAATATACAACTCTTATGAACATAACCAAAAAAGAACTAAATAAATGGAAATAATGGCAAGTCAGTTCATGTTCATGGATAGGAATACTCAGCACTGTGAAGATGTCAGTTATTTTAAACTTGATTCATACATTCCATGTAGTCCCAATCAAAATCCCAGCAAGTTATTTGTGGTTATCTACAAACTAATTCTAATGCTTATGTGGAAAGGCAAAAGACCCAGAACAGCCAACACAGTACTGGAGAAGAACAAAGATGAAACACAGACAATGCAATAATTAAGACAGTGTGGTACTGGAGAAAGAACAGAAAACTAGATCAATGGAACAGAATACAAAGTGCTATAGTTTGGATCTAGAACATCCCCGAAAAGCCAAGGCATTAAAGGTTGGTTCCTTAGTTCCTTGTCAGGCCTTACTGAGAGGTGGTAGAATTGCCTAGAGGGAGATATTCAGGACAATGTGAGTAAGTTCTTGAAAGGAACTGTGGGACCCTGGTGTGTGTGTGTGTGTGTGTGTGTGTGTCTTTCATTTCCTGGCCCAAAATATCAGTTAAAAATGGGTAAAAAAAATCTTAATAGATAACTCATCAAAGGAGACACATAGATGACAAATGAGTGTATAAAAACACATTTTATATCAAACACCATTAGGTAAATGCAAACTAAAACAACAATGAAAGACTAGTACATACCGATTAGAATGGCCAATATCTGGGGGACACTGAAAACATAAAGAGTGGGTAAGATGTGAAATAATAGGAACTTCCATTTGTTGCTGCTGGCAATATTAAATCATGCAGTCTCTTTGGAAGACAGTTTAACAGTTTTTGAAAAATTAAATTACATGTACCATATAATCCAGCAACTGCACTTATTGCTATTTACTCAGAAGACTTGAAAGCTTATGTCTCCCACACACGTGATTATTATGATCATGTGTACACATGATGATTATGATGTCTCAATGTAGGTTAGCCAACTGAACAACTATACCACTCCAGTGAAGGATATTGATAATCCGGGAGGCTTTGCATGTGTCAGGGCACAAGATGTATGGGAAGCCGGGCGCGGTGGCTCAAGCC
>PVHX01009180.1:0-78067 GCA_004024805.1 Geosciurus inauris
GTAAGGGGGGAGGGGGCATGGGGACAGCAAGGGTGATGGAATATGATGGTCATAATAACCCTAACTTTATGTATGACTGCATATATGATGTGATTCTATACAACTTACAACTAGAGAATTGATATGTTATCCTCTATCTATGTACAATGAGTCAATTTACACTGTCAACATGTAAGCCTAAATAAAACAAGAATAAAAACTAAAAAAAAAAAAAAGAAAGGCAGGTCTGGTGACACCCAGCAGATGGGAAATCTGGGAGGGAAAGGGGAATAGAAAATGCTACCAATACAGAAGATAGACGTGAGGGCCTCCGGGGGACAGCTTGTGGGGTGTGAATGAAGACAGTGACATCAGCACTAGTGGGAACCTCAGTAACTGCCACTGCTCAGTGGCTGCTGCTGGTTCCCTGTGGGGGCCACATTGCTGTGCTTGGGTCAGGGAACTTGGGGTCACCTCCCTCCCCTCTCTTCCTCTCAGAGCTCACAGTCCATTAGCAAGTGCTGTCAGCTGTCCCTTCAAAAATACCCAGACTCCAGCCACTTCTCCCCACCCCACTGCTCTGGCCCTGGTCTAAGGCACAAGGCTCTCCTGCATCTCAGCAGCCGGGCCTCTCAACTGACCATCCTGCATCTGCACTGCCCTCTCCTTATTGCTTCTAGCTTGCAGTGAAATGGACCTTTGTAAAATCTAAGACCATATCACTGCTCTGTTCAGAGTGCTCTGAGCATCTCCGGTCTCACGCAAGTCCTTCCAGTGACCACCCACGCTTGTCTCCAGGACCCCCCAGCCTGCACCTTGCTCCCTCCCTCAAACACAGGGGCTTCTTGAGCCTTGGCACTTGCTGTTGCCTCTGCCAGGAACACTCCTCCTGACAGCTGTCCTCCAGGGCTTCACTCCCAGTTCACCTGCTCATCAAGCCATCCCCCGACCCCACTATTTACATACAAATCACTGGCAAACTCTCTTTCTTCCCTTTTTTCTTTTGAGATAGGGTCTCATTAAGTGGCTGAGGCTGGCTAGAACTTGTGACCCTCCTGCAACACCCTCTTGAGTCACTGGGATTACAGACATGTACCTCGACACCAGCTCCTAATCTCTTTTTATCTTAACTCTGACCATGACCAAGGACATCACATACTTCATGTTATTTTCTTTTTTTTCCATTGCGCTCTCCTCCCCCTGGAATGAAAAGGTCCAGAAGGCAGGGAGTTTTGCCTGCACCACTGCCAGATACCAGCCGCTAAATCACCTCCTACAAGGTAGCAAGTGCCTCTCAACCTTTGATGAATGGCTGAATAGATCTCATTTCATCCTGGTAAGACTTTGAAGAGAAGCGCTAGGATCTCCTGGGAGGGAGCAAAGGACAGGACTGTAAGATGCTGCACGGCTAATGTCACCAGACCCTGGGAATAGATTGGGAGGTGGGAAGGAAAGAAGGAGGAAATGGGAGGATCCTGTTGGAGTTTCCTAGGCACTGGGAGGAAGGCCGTGTCCTCAAGACTGAGATCCTGTGGCCGTCTTCCCTCCCTCCTTGCACAGTTAATCACCCTGGGGTCTCCCAGGAGATGTGTCCTCTTCAGCAAAGACTCCTAAGCCCCTTATCTAGTTATCTCTTCCTCCTGAGAGTGTTCTAGTGCAGCCTCCTGCTGCGGGGCCTTTCCTGAAGCAGGAAGTGTAAATGAAAAGAGGGTAGCTGAGTCCAGGTGACATAGAGGTGATGGCTGGGAGCACCTGACATGGAGTCAGAGAAGTAGATTCCAGTCCTGCCAGTGGTCCATCTGGCTGTATTAACCTAACAAGTGACCTCTCCCCTCTGGGCTTCAGCAATACACACACAAGGAGTGACTGTGATTCCACAAAGGAAAGTTCTTTCATTCATCATGATTTGGAGTTTAAAGGTCTTAAGATGCAAAAGCTGTCATCAAAAAGCCAAAAGGCCTTACCTTCTTGGGGTCTTCTGATAAATCAAGACTAAAGAATTTCTGTAAAGACAAAGGGATAGGATGGGGTGAGAAAGGCTTCCTGGGGGAAAATCTGGTTTTTGTGAGCTGTGCCCCAGAGACATCAGGGTCTCTCATCCAGTGCTTCCTTGGCTGGGCCCAGAGGAAGTGGGCAGGACAGGGGTGCAGAGTGGAGGCATAGGAGAGGTCAGGAGCAGGTGCCAGCAAGGGAAGAACAGGCCCTGGGACCTAGAGTGAGGGCCACTGGAGCTCCAGAGAGGACGTCTGTGGTTGTGCCTTCCTCTCCTTACAAGCTGGGTCCTCTTGTGCCAAAACAGAGTGAATGAAACATTTACCTCTTTCAGTGCATTAGGAAATAGATGTGTTTTGATTCTTGGGAAACCTTGTGTATCTTGTGTGAAGCTGGAGAGGCAGGACCTAACTTCTAAGGTCACACTGGACTCATCCCACGGACAGACATCAGTGCCTGTGCTGTAGCCTGCCATGGGACACAGGAGCATTGTCCAGTGTCAAGATAAAGAGGTCAAGTGTCCCACCTGCTTCTGAGCTCACACCCACACCTCCCCACTAAAGGAGCAGTTCCCATTGGCCCTGGATGCTGTGTTTTCTGGGCAATTGTCCTGCTGGGTAAGCTTCTTAGTGGTAACAAACAACCATGATCGTCCACCAGTCTTAAAGTGTCATCTGGAAAGCACCCAGCTGGCTAGATGAATGTGTCCTGTCTTTGGACTCTTACCTCATTTAGCCACTAAATGCACCAGTGTATTTCTCTTCGGGTGGTTCCTACCTGCGTCACTCTGGATACCCTCCTCTGCACACTCGCCATGATCAATGGGATGGAGCTGTTCATGGAATGTGGGTGAACTGGATGAATGCATGAATAGAGTAAGACAGGCAGCATATAGAGGAAAGATCCTTGTGTTTTGTTGGAATGGACGATGGAGTATAGACATACTGTGCGGGAAGGTTTATGAATGTTAAAATGGAAATGATTAAAGGGAACATTATGGATTGATGCTGGATTTATGGAAGGATATCAATGGATTGGATGGATCAGTGGCTGGATAATGGATTAGATGAATGGATGGATGGATGAATGGATGGACGGATTAGAGGTGAATGAATGGATGAATGGATGGTCATCTTGGAATCACAGTTGGGGAAGAATCTCAGAAAATGTAGAGGATTGGGCCACTACGAGGTTATAGTTTCTGAATCAATGCTAGACAAATTGTAACACCCTTCTGAAAATTTTTGTGCTTAATACCCTCAACCCAAAAATTCCAGATGGTGGTTACTTCTACAGATATAACATGTTTAATTTCGTAAGAATATATCTGGATACAGCAATGACAAAATATTCAGTTTAGATAAAGCTGGGGGACTATTACACAATTTTTCCTCATATTATTTTTGGACTGGTTGACATTCGAGGTATTTCACAATAAAAAAGGAAAAACAAAATTACCACTTTGGATCAGGAGCCTGACTCTGATCCTGGGAGGTGAGAAACTGAGTGGTCTGACCAAGGCAAGAAGACAGCAAGCCTAGGGCTTAGTAAACAGGGAAGGGGCCATGGAATGCAGGAGCCTACCATTTTCTTCGTGGTCTCCAAGAGCTCCTTCTCTGTCTTCGTTCGCATGCAGTGAACCATGGCGGCTGAGCTGTTGGCTTCACACCCAGCGGCAAGAGCAACTTGCTGCAGAGAACACAGGCAACCACAGAGTTCAAGAGCAATGCTCCTCCCCTCCATGGTGCAGACAGAGGTGTCTATCCCATGCATGCCCAACTTCTGAAGGCTGCAGGGGGAGGCGGTAGGTAGCTGAAAATACCCTAGACCAGCAGGTGTGGGTTCTGGGCCCCATTTAGTGTTGCCTCTGTTCACTGACTGAAATTGTGGCATGAGCTAGTTATACATCTGTGTCTCTGTTAGCTTATCTCTTCTAAAATGGGCTTGAGGGTCTATCTGAAACCTGAGCGTGTCAAGAAAGGCAGTGTGGAGTGGTCGTCAACAGCATGGAACCCCAAATGCCATGGTCTGGTTTCCAATTCCATTGTTACACAGAGCTGTTAAAGGGAACTACTCATTTCCTAAAACAGAAAAGAAAGTTTCCATTGTCTGGAACCAAAGTGAAGTTCTTAATCCCAGGGGCAGAGGTGGTAGTCATACAGGCTGGAAGCGAGTTTTTACTGGAGAAGTCATAGATGGATAGAGGCCAGCTCCATGGCAGTGGGGCCATGGTGGGTGGGTAGGTGGGTGGGTGTGGGCTCCCCAGAACCTCGTACAGAGTCTGCTACAGAATCAGTGCTCAGAGAAAGAACAGGAATAAGAGAGTTTTGGATTCCCGACCAGCCTCATCTCTGCCACCTTAATTTCCTCAAAAAAATAAATTCCTCCTTCTTGAATTGAGCCTGGGCACCTGGGCATCTGTTGCTTATAACCAAAGAACTCTAAACAAAATTTCAAACATTCTACAAATCCTTGGTATCTCCAATTCCTCCCCTCCTGCATATCAGCCCCTTTATATCAGATGCTCTCCAGCCACTCCACCCAAACCAGCTCCAAATCCTGCCACATCAGGAGCTCCAATGGGTGGTCCTCAGAACTAACCCCATGGATGACCCTTTCCTTAGCTTCCTGCTGCCCCCAGATAAAGCCAAAATCCTTACCAGGGTCCTGGGCAGCACTGCTGTGTCTCCACCCTCAGTTTATTCCAAGTTCCCCTGTTCTCTCTGCTCTGGCCACGACAGCCTCCTCACACTCAAGAGGCTTCCCCTTGCCAAAAGCACATGCTGTTTCTTCTTCCCGAAATAGTCTTTCCTCATCAAGTCAATTATTGCTTCTCTTTCTGATTCTGACTCATATTTTTTTCAGAAAATATTTCCCAATAACCTCCCCCTACACCTGAATGAAACGCTCCTTTTGGGTTCAATTATTAGATCAGATTCTGTTATCTCTGTCTCTCTGTGTGTCTCTCTCTCAGTACTGGGGTTTGAATCAGGGGCACTCTAACACCAGGCTACATCCCCAGGTCTTTTTATTTTTATTCTGTGACAGTATCTCACTAAATTGCTGAGGCTGGCCTTGAACTTGTGATCCTTCTCCTTTAGCCCCTAGGTTTCTAGAATTATAGGCATGCACCACCAGACCCAGCTTGTTATGGTTCCTTTAATTATCTTGTTGTAGCTGAAATCTTATCATTTCCATGATATATAATTAGTAATCTCATTAATCTATCTCCTCAGTTGGAATGGATGCTTTCAGTGGTTGCAAGGTATATGGAGACATCAAAACTTTGTGGAGTATGAGCATGAATCAGTGAATGAACACTCCAGGAACCAACCCTGGTCACAAGGTCCTCAGAGAGGAATCAGTCCAGATCCACATCATGCAAGTGGGACCACTAACACTCAGACCACGACAGAGACATGACATAGTCCCAGGCCTCGGCTCACTGTCCATCCCCACACCCTGCCTTGGAGCCCTTTGAGAGGTGGAGACGGTGGACACTACACTTTGCTGGCCATCAAGTGTCAGGATTTTGAATTGAAGCTCTCTGCCCTGGTCACTTGCTAAGCTCAAGGAACCATGTGCATGTTCTGCCCCAATGTCCTGGCTACAAATTGGAGGATGGACAAGGTGTCCCCCTTTCCTTCTTACTCAGCCATTCTCACTCCAGTGACTCTTTGAGAATGTTCCCCAGATCCCATGAAAAGAAAAACCCCTGAAGATTCTTGGAGAGCTGAGCGAAGTGTGCAGGAGCTGTCTCAGGTGAGACCTACCTCAGCTCCAGGCCTGGTGTCTCTCCTGAACATGCAGGGACTGAGGGCCACGCCGCTCTCAGAGATGGCACGGTGGAAAAGGTTCTTGGTCAGGGGAGATAACACCTGGGGAAGGAGTGGAGAGGAGGAGATTTAGGGAAGAATCAGGGACACATTTGTCCCACAGACCTTCCTCCAAGTCAGCTCTGCCCTGGCCCATTCCCTGGAGACTCTGGCACTCAGTCAGTGGATGTGACCCCTCAGCGCCTGGCCTGGCCTGCTTCCTGAGCCTGCCTTCCACAAGAGAACCTCAGCAGGGTGAAACCAGAACCCAGAGTGAGAGAGTGCTGCACCACCGTGCGCCCACCATGACCATCAAAAGTATTGGAGAGACAGCGGGGCAACTCCTAGCCACAAATTCTGATCCTTCCATTATGCAGAATTTCTCTTAAAATGATCATGGAGGCACACTGTGTCTGCTGTTTACAACTGTAAAAACTGAGAACCATCCAGGGTTCTAAATATTATGAAGTTGGGTAAATAAACATTTTTTTCAGTCTTATCATGGAATACTATCCAGTTATTAAACAAAATATTACAGAAGAGTGTTTAACCTTTAGGGAAGGATTGATGATATCCTGTAATATTGAGGAAGTTGTTTTCTTTAAAAAGGTGATACATAGACCACCCATGATAGGTGATCCAAAGGTAAAGTGAAAGATAATAGATCAATGATAGAAATGTAGGGTAGAGATAAAGTCTTAGAAAAAAGACCAAGAAATGCATATCAGAATGTCCACAGTGACTCCCCCTGCTTAGTGGGAATGTGGAGGATTTTTTTCTTCTTTGGGATTATCTGTTTTTTTCCTTTTTCTCTACTTTAAAAATATATGTCATCCTTTTCTTCCAAGTATTCAACTATGAAACCAACAGATATTTGAAAAATACAGTAATTAGGTTGACCCTCTGTTCAGCTTCGAGGTACTGGGAGGGTTTCTTATGGTTCCCTGAACTTTCTAGATTGTCCCTAGTGTCCTCACCCCCTAGCCCCATCTCCCACATCAAGTCATTTCATATCCCCAAGTTCTGTCTGTGTCCTACGTCCCCTCCCCCATCCCTCTCCATTTCCTCTTCCATCTCTCCTCTCTCTCATTAACCTCACCCCATGGCACACTATCTTTCAGTTCAAGTCTGCTACCCTCCCTGTTGGATGCAGACCAGCCAGCAGACCACCTCAGAGGAAGCCCCTGCCTGTCTTAGTGAGCACATCTCTCAACATGTGGATCTGGCTTCCACTGAAACAATGACCTTCTGTTCAATCAGCCTCCTAATCTTTTATTCATAGTTCATAATATTAAAATGATGAGGAAGGAGAAAGAAAAGTCAACCAAGGTAGAAGAGGAGAAAAGTTACTCTTGCAGGCTGGGCTGGAGATGCTTCTTGCCCTAGGACTTGAAGCTGAGCTCTGAGCTTCCTGGAGGCCTTGGCTGGGCCTTGGCTCCCTACCACTTCATACTGGGCAGTGAGCAGAGCCAACCCTGAATCCAGGTCTTGTAACCAAAGGAGCCTGTGGCTGGTTCACCTGGTCTCTAAGAGGTCCAGGGATGGGGCGGGTGCCAGGAGCACTTACAAGAACAGAGACACTCTCTGCTCCTGCTGACTCTCCAAAGATGGTCACAGAGCTTGGGTCCCCTCCAAAGTTGAGAATGTTGTCCTTGATCCAGCTCAGAGCAGCCACCTGGTCCAGGTGACCCCAGTTCCCCCGGCTGTGCTCATCCCCAGTGCTGCAAGATAGAAGGGTGGGGTGGGGACAGAGATGTCATGTCAGGGCTCTCAGGACCAGAAATGAGCTGGGGGCTTGCTATGGTTTGATATGATTTTTCCCACAATGGTGCCTGTGTGGGACGCTTGATCCCCAGGGTGGTGATGTTAGGAGGTGGTGAAACCTTTGAGAGGTGGAGCCTAGAGGGTGATGGGGTCATTGAGGATGCTGCCCGCAGGAAGAATTAATATAGTTCTGATGGGGCTCTGGTTATTTCTTGAAAGAGCTTTATTGTAAAAGAGAAAGACGGCTCTTTCCTGTGCTCTGGCTTTCTGTCTTTGTGATCTCTCACTCTCACACTGCTGCTACCATGCCATGTGCTGCAATGTGACCCAGCCAAGAGGCCCTTACCACAGCTCGCTTCATGTTGTTTGGACTCTCAGCTTTCAAAACTGTGAGTTAAATAAATCTATTCTCTTATAAAGCACTCAGCATCATGAATTTTGTTATAGCAATGGAAAACGAACTAATGCAGAAAATTGGTACTGCCGGATGTGGTGGTGCACACCTGTAATCCCAGTGACTCAGGAGGCTGAGGCAGGAGGACCTCAAGGTTGGGGCCACCCTCGGCAATGTAGCAAGACCCTCAGCAACTTAGTGAGACTCTGTCTCAAAATTTAAAATAAAATAAAATAAAAAAGACTGGAAATACAGCTCAGTGGTAAAGTGACCCTGGGTACAATCACCAGCCCCTACCCCTCAAAAAAAAAATATTTTTTTTTACTGAGGAACGGGATCAGTGAAATAGCAATACTTGAAAATGTGGAAGTGCCTTTGAAAAAGGGTTGGGAGAGTTTGGAGGAGCAGACTTGAAAAAGCTTTCAATGCTGAAAGTGGAGACTTGAGTGGGTTCTAGTGGGGGCGTCTCTGATGGAAACAAGGATCTGATTGGAGTAAAGACCAACCTTGTTGCACCAGTGCAGGGAACTTGTATGAACCAAGCCCGTGGCCAAGAACGACAGAATAGTTTATTTGGTGGAAGAAGCACCTAAATGGCAAAGCACTCAGGTGACTGCGTGGGTATTCTTGGCTGCTTTTAGCGAGATTTACAGTAAGCCTGGAGAGCAAGGGGAAGCAAGGTGGAAAAATTTGGAAATTTTGCAATCTGGATGCTGAGTGAGCAAATAAAAAGCATGCAAGGGTGGAGCATAGGGACTTTTTGAGAAAAAGGTCAGTAGAGATGCTAGTCATTCCACAACTGGGAAAAGGCGCAGACCATCTGAGAAATCATCAAGGCCTCCGTCGCCATCCTGGACCAGAGGCCTTCCAGGGCACAAAGGTATCAAAGAACTAGCCATGGGCACTCTCTATTTGTTCCCTGCCCAAGGCCACCTCCAGACCTGCTCCCTGGTCCATAGCCGTAGGAACTGCAGAGGTCCTTGCAGGGAAGGCCGGAAGCCTCTGCTCAGGCATGGAGTGGCTCAGTCTGCCTCACATAGTCACTCTGGCTGCTAAGCGGATCAATCATCCCATAAAAGAAGCATAATTATAAAAGTAAGTGGTTTTTACAAGAATCCAGATGAGAGACAGACAACTTTGAACAGGGTAGAAGAAAGGAAGGGGAGAAGTCTTTGGATCCTGGATATATTTTGAAGGTGGAACACGAGAATTTGCTGGCTCACTAGATGTGGAAAGAAGAAGAGGAGGAGGGTCCAGGCTGCCCCAGGCCTTACCCTGATCAAGGTGGAGGAGGGAGCTGTCAGCCATGCAGTTGACATTGTGGAAAGAAGAGAGGCTTTGTTGGCGGTTAGAGGGAATCAGGGGTTCAGTCTGTCCCTGTGAAGTGGCAGGTGCTCTGTAGAGGTTCAGGGGGAAGAAGATGTAGTTAAAGATGGAATCTGGGGTCAAGGAGAAGTGTGAGCTTCAAACAGAAGCTGCGACAGTGCTATTGGGATCATTCAGGGAATCAATGGGGAGAGCAAGGGAGATGCTCAGAGGCCTGAGGATGCAGAAAAAACAGTGGCAGTCCAAGGGACTAAGAGCAGCCAGAGTGTGAGAGGCGTCCAAGAGCCAAGAGACGAAGACATTTCAAAGAGCTATGAGTGGTCATCTGTGGCCACTGCTGAGAGGTCACATGAAGTTGGCCAAGAGGGATTGAGGGCATCAGTGACCTTGACAAGCAGAAACAGGAAGCTCGGACAGGAAAAAACCTGCCTGGTGAGAGTAGAGAAGGGACAGGGTGGAAGGAGGTGGGGACAGGGTGGAAGGAGATGAAGAGAGATCTTATGGCAGTGTTTCTGGAACAGAAAGCAGAAACAGCTCCTGGATGGAAGACAGGAGGCTCCCTGTGAAGGCCATACATCCTGGGCATGTGTGGCTGAGGATGATCTACTGACAGGCAGACCCAGACCCTTCCTCCAGCGCGGAGGTCTTCCCAGTGGTGATCAGAACCTCACTCCAAAGCACCTAGCAACCATCTCAGGGTCAGATGTCAGAAAAGGCTCACAGTCACCACACGCCACAGAGAACCTGCTTCCTGTGCCCACAGAGACTTGATGGAGAAGCCACTAGCCTTGATTCTGACATGTGCCAGATGCTAAGAAGGAAACAAGTTGAGTTGATCCCAGCACTTCTGTAGGAAGCATAGATCACTGGGGTCAGATGTTCTGGTGACGTCCCATCTCCAGCCACCCTGGCCTTCACCCCCCAGCACTCTCTGAACTTGCTCCTTCTATCCTTCTGGGAGAAAATGTGCCACGGTCTGCTGCTCTGCTGCGTGCAAACTGCCAGCACAGAGGGCTGCAGGTACTGGGAAGCTCAGGTGAGAGGGGATGAGTATGTCAGAGGTGACCATAGGTGCAGGACGAACAGGAGCTTAACAGGTAGAGCAGGCATCCCAGGCTAAAGCTCAGAACCAAGAGGACATGTTTGGCTGGAGAATGAAAAGATGGGAAATGGGGTACAAATGTGAAGAAACGGGAATGCTTTGTTCACCTTACCTGAAGAACCCCCAGATGCCCAGGCGGTACTGGATGGTCACCACCACCACGTTTTCATGGGAAGAGAGGGCCAGCCCATCAAAAGTTGATGCTCCACCATTCACTAAGCCACCTCCATGGATCCACACCATCACCTGAGCAGGGAGGGAAAAAGCTTACAGATAAAAAAAAGCAGAGAGGGAAGAGAGGTCTCACCTACCTCTTGGCCATGACAGGAGGCTATTACCCAGAATCCATCAGGGCACAGCAAGGTTGCAAAAGGTAATCTCTCCCCTCGTCAGCTCTCCCAGCTGGGACCAGGGACCACCTCTCTCTCAGTGCCACCTGGATGGCACTTTTTCTCTAGCCCCAAGTGCTACTTCCTTTCAAATCTCTTCAAACTGAAAAAGTTGTCATGGGAACAGTTATCTTGGGAATAGTGATGTCCTACTCTTCCCAATACTGCTGTCACCCTCATGCCTGGACCATTCAACCAGCTGGACACAAGCGATGGGCAGCACTTGAACTTCAGCATCATCTCAGTTAACTCTAGTGGGGATTAAACTTCCCTCTGCAGGGATGATTGTCTTAAGAAGCATGCACGTGCCCTTTTCTAATGTGCCACCCCTCGGCCGCCCACTTCTGCATGTCTAAAGCTACGGCCCCCCATCAAGCCCAGCCTCAAATTCTCCTCCTCAACAAAGCCTTCAGTCATTGCTAAGACATTATCTGAGAATGTACTGTGGACCAGCAACTGTGCCAAGAATTGAGCATGGACACAACTCAAAATTCATGGTTCTTACATTAAAGAGTTCATGTAGCAGAGAAAAAATTAGGGTATATAAAATGATATGATATTGATAGTGAAAAAAGAGCCAGTAATGTGCACAAGCAATTTTAAAATGAACTAACCACAAGGTAAGTCCTAATATTGTCCTATTTGACAGTAAAAATGAGGCACTTACCTGCCTAAAACACTGCAGGGAAAAAGTGGTAGAGCGAGATTTGACCCAGGCAGCCCCAGAGCCCATGTGCTGAGCTGCCCCGCTCCCTGCAGCCCAGCCCCAGCACAGTAAAGTCAGCCATTAGGGCTGGAGGAAGGTCCACTGCAGCTCTGACTCCTGTTCAAGGAGGCTTGCTCTGTGCACTCAGCCAAACCTGAGATGAAGCCTGAGCATTATCATTAGATACTCACACGGGATTCTTCCCTCTAGAAGAAGTAGAGGCTGAGAGAAGCTGAGAACTTGCCCAAGACTCTCAGCCAGGCAAAGGCAGGCCCAGGAGCTACACCCACACCCTGGAGTTCTAGAACCTGTGTCCACAGCTGGAGGGTCTCCTGTCCCCAGGCTCCCAGAGCCCGTTTCTCCTGCACCTCTGATCCCTGCTGCCTCCAGAGGGCTACTGAGTCAGGGTCATTTGAGTGAGGGCTGAGCTCAAGGGCAGGTCAGCACAGACAGGCTGAAGAAGCCAGGACATGTGTACAGCCAGATGGCAAGATCTGGAGGGCAGGGGCTTCTGGGAAAGGCGCCATGCTCCTGCTTTCCCTAAACCCAAGTCTAACTACCTGTATGAGGACATCAAGTTCATAACAGAAGAATGAATGAATGAGGTCCTCACCACCTTGTAACTTGCAGAAGACTGACTTTTAGTCGCCAATTCACAACCACCTCCTTCATCCCTGGGAACCATGCCAGGGTGCTCCTGGGGGACTGGGGCTGACAGTGCTCTTCCTTTCACCCCAGCAGACCCCTCACCCCAGTAGACTCCTCACCCTCTTGTCTGCCCCACTTTGGGCCCTTCCTTCATTGGGAAATGCTAACTCACTGAACATTAGTCTGGACATCAGTCTGTACCAAAGTTTAGGGAGGGAGACGAGCTATGATGAAACCCTAGATGTTTGGCCTAAGGCAAGGAAAGTGTTCCTGAGGTTGTCTAGGCTCTGCCTCCTGCACCTCTGTCATGGGTTGGTCATGTGGATCTTGGAGTGCTGGGGAAAGAGCATATACTTGTTTGAGTTCATAGTCCATGTTCAAAGACATTGGTTTGAAGATCAGAAGACCCAGGCTCTTGTCTCGTCAACCCTAGTGTGTGACTTCCCTTCCTCCATCTGGGCCTCAGTTTCTCTATCTGTAAGGATGGTGTTTTGGGTTGTTGTCTTTTCCCTAAGATTCTCCCCACTTTAATTTTATTGAAAATTATGTCTTAGTTGCTCTCCAACTAGCAACTTAGAGTAATCACTCTTTCTATTAGTGTCAGAAAAGCTGGAAAAATTAAGAAATGCATTTCAGATTACAGCAATTTTCATTAAATGCCTGAAGACACTGGCAAAGCTGAGGCATGACCTGTGATGAATGTGCTGTGAGCTGCCTCCACCCCTCTCTGGTCTGCAGGAGAGGAGGCTAGTGGCTCGAACTCCCACATGGTGACCAGTCATCCCTTGCTTACCGGCAGCCGGTTTGTGGTATTCGGTTTAGCAGGGGAGTAAACATTTAGGTAAAGACAGTCTTCAGAATGCTTAAGATGTACTCTTTCCCGTGGGTTGGTGAAGGAATCAGGCAGCCCTTCCTTTGGTATGATTTGGGAGCACCTGCGGAGGACAGAAGAAAGAGTCCCTGAGGTTCATACATCTAACCAAGATTATCCTGAGCCTGGAAGAGGCCTTTGACTGGATGGTTTAATCCTGTAAATGCATTCATCATGACCAGACTTCAGACACTGGGATAAGTAGAGGCTTTCTGAGGGTCCTGGTAGAAATCATGGGTAGGGTCTCAAAGACTATGCAGAGTGGGAAGGTCTTGGCTTGTTGCTCCCATCAAACAGCAGATCCCAAGGGAGACTTGTGGCCTTTCCTGCTACAGTTAAGCAACTATTGTTCCTGTTCAGGGCACTGCTGGGGGACAGGAACCCATCTGATCTAATGTTATGGGATTACCAGCATCTGCATCATGACAGATCCAGTGGCCCATTCTAGGCTCCCACTGCTCAGAAGTGCTGGGGTGTGTACCTATCTGGCTATTGGGATGGGCCTCCAGACTTGGCCAACTTTCCCTCATAGGCTGGGTACCTTCCTGCATCTTTCTCATGTCACTTTGGACTGGAAAGTCATAGCAACTTTGCAGCCCTTGTGAGACTCATGGCAACCTGGACTGAGCGCTAGCTATTGCTGAGATGGTTGCAGTTGTCACAGGATCAGGGAACACAACCGTCAATCTACTTAAAATCTCTAGAAGTCTCACTGAAGATGGACAGTCACAAACAAAGCTATACTGTGAAGAAAAGAATAAATAATCCTTTCATGCATAGGCACTGTCACATGATGCCAAACATCATGAATATTCATGGAAAGAGGACCTCAACAAATGGACAAAGTAAGGCAGCAAAAGTCAGCCTAAAGTGATGAAGATGTGTGATCTCTCAGAGGCATTATTCCAAGCAGCTGGGGTTTTGTTTGTCTGTTTAATTTGTTTTACAGAGACTGGATGAACTTCAAGAAAACACCAAGAAACAATTTATCAGAGAAATTCAACGAGGAGATTGAAATTTTTTAAAAAAATCCAGAAAACCTAAAGCTGAAAAAATACAACGAAAAACATGAAAAATAACATTCCTTAGTAACAACAGCTAACTTCATCTAACAGAGGAAAGAATCGCTGAACTTCAAGGCAGACTGTTGGAGGAGGAGAAGAGAGAAAAGAGAATAAAAGGCATGAACATGTATAAGGTTGAGGGCACAGCTTCAAAAGACCAAATATTCAGGTTGTTGGAGTTCAGGAGGGAGATAAGAAAGACAAACTCCAGAGATTCTAACAGAGAAGGTTCCAGATCTGGAGCAAGATGTTAACTTTCAGGTATAGGAAGGCCCATGTCTTTGATTCAACCCAATAAAACTACACTAAGACATTATAATCAAATTCTCAAAGGTAGGAGACAAAGCAGCAAAGAACATACAAGGGAGTTCCAGTATACCTTTCCCAGAAAAATAAAACTGAGGCAATTCATTGTTACCAGAACTGTCCTACAACAAATGCTAAAGGGAGTAATTCACATCAAAAGAAAGGGATGATAATGTGTCACAAGAAAACATCACTGTTGAAAGTGAATATATAATTACAATTATTTTAACTGTAGTGATGCTATGTAAGCCATCTTTATCTTTAAAAAGCATACAATTATTCAAAATGATAATCACTACTTTAATTTGTTAATAAGCAAGAGAAAAAAAAGATGTCACATGTGATACCAAAAGTTGAAAAGGGAGAGTAATTGAAATTGAAAAGTAGAGGTTTTGTGTTTATTTTCTTTGTGATCAAAGTTAGGGTATAATCATTTTAAAATATTATAACTATAGGATACTTATTGTTAGCCTCATGGTAAATAAAAAGCAAAAATATATATCAGATACACCAAAAAGAAAAGGCAAGGGGTCAAAAGATATTGCTACAGAAAACCAGTAAACCACAAAGGAAGATAGCAAGAAAGGGAGAAGAAGGAAATCTATGAAAGCTAGATGCTTGATTTGTGAGGCCAGTTGGGAACTTTGGCCTTCTGTGCCCAGCTGGTCAGAGTGCCTGGGCACACCAGCCACTATTCTGTCCCTTCCTAGGTATCTAGAGACACCTGGGCATTGAGAAATTGCCATGTCAACGTGCCCACCAAGGTGGTGGAGCACCACCCCTCACCTTCACCCACCCACTCCCAGCCACAGCCAGGTCCAAGATAGAAGAGACAGATGCCTACTTGCTTCTTTCCCCTGCTCAGCTATTCTTTTTTCAAAGCACTAATCACTAATCATATTCTCACATATGATCCAATTTGTTTATTACCTTGCATATTATTTCTCTCTCTCCTCCTCTAGAAATGTAAGCCCCATGAAGCCATAGATCTTTGTTTTGTTCACTAATGGATTCTAACAATCCACAAAGTGCCTGGAATGCAATAGATGCCCAAGAATTATGTGCTGAATAAAGGGCTCTGGTAATCTCTGAGAGGTCCAGAAGGTTTCAGGCTCTGCAGTATTCTTGAGGATTCCAGAAGAAAGCAGAGCCAAGCAGAGCTCTGATGGCCTTGACTCCTTCCTGCAGCACCAAAAGAAAAATACCCCCTGAGACATGCCACCCCACTTACACAGGAGGGTAGGAAGTGGTGTTCTTCACGGCTTTCCAGGGATCCACAGGCTGCGGTGGAGCAAACCTCAAGGATCCAACAGGAGGTTTGGCGAAAGGGACTCCCAGGAAAATGGACACAGGGTTTGAAGCTCCTTTCAGGCCTGCATACTTCCCCATGACACTGCCCTTTGAGGTCTTCACCACAGGCGGTGGCGAGGGTGTGAATCTCACTGGGCATGGGGAGCAAATGAAGACATTAGGAAGGAAAGACTAGACCTGGGTTCCAGGTGGGTTTTGCCACATGTGACATTGAGTAAGTGACCTAAACCCTCTAGTCTCATTTTTTTCTTGGGCAAAAGAAGGATCAGGAAAATGTCCAACCTGATCAAAAGCTCTGATAGAAAGCGTAAGTTGGAATTGAAGTATACATTGAGGTATAAATTGAGGTATAAATTGAGGTACAAAAGTCTATGAAAACAGGAGGACTCCTGAGAATGAACAGGGCTTTTGGTTTCCCTCTTAGAAACTTCTGGAAGCATGTGCCCACTGGGATCCTGGTGCTGAGCTGCATGTTGGTTAAGAGGATGAACAAGAGGGGGCTATGTTCTCAGGAGGGCTGATCTTGTAGGAAGAAGGAGCCACAGACATACTTGGCCTGATGCTAGAAAGAAAGAGGCCATGTCCTGGTAGGGGGGCGGGGCAGGACGGGAGGTAGAAGTGGGAGCAGGTTCTTCTGATCACATGGAGCTGGGACTTGTTGGGGAGGAGTAAATAAGGGTAAGGATAAAATATCCCCTCCATTCTTATAGGGCAGACCATTGTTCCCCCTGTCCCTGTGCCTTCCTCATCTCCTGGTTCCACCTGCTGTGGGACCAGAGTAAACTAACCTGATTCTCATTTCTGAGACAGGTGGATTTCAGACACTCCACCATGTCTGCCCCTGAAGTGTTCTCTTGCTTGGCCTCAATAACCTCATAATAACCATCAGAGACTGATTTCTAATCTCTTTTCCTTCTAGGCTCTCCCTTTTGGATCCAGAAAAAAAAAATGTCAATATCTCCCTCAAATTGTGTGACCAGAAAAGAAAATAATATTCCAGATTTGATCTTACAAAGTCATAACTAATGACCTAATGACACTGGAAATTCTTTCTTATTTTTATTTTTTTAATATCAGGGATTGAATCCAGGGGTGCTTAACCACTGAGCTATATCCCCAGCCCTTCCTTATTTTTGTATTTAGAGACAGGGTCTCACTAAGTTGCTTAGGGCTCTGCTAAATTGTTGAGGCTGACTTTGGACTTGTGACCCTCCTGCCTTAGCTTCCCAAGCCGTTGAGATTACAGGCGTGCACCAACATACCCAGCTCAGAAACTCTTTATAAGAAGCCAGGTTACAAAGCAGTATCTATGTCTCATGGCATTGATGGCCAGTTTCATACTATGAACATTTAGGTTGGTTGTTGTTGTTGCTAAATATCACAAATAACACCAAGATGTATTTTGTGGGACAAATCTACAGATAGTTCCCAACTTCCATTATTTATACCTCTGGTGTTTTGACTTGCAGTTTTTTGATTTTTGGATCTTGAGATTATCAGGACATAACCCTGTCTTAAGTAAAAAAGTAAAGGTACTGTGACCTGGCCACAGACAGTGGCCATGGAGGTGAACTTTTTCTTTATTCTTTCCAAATCTCCTGCACTGAACTTAGACATCTTTAGAGAATTAGAAGAATAATTTTATGAATACAGTCATGTCTACAAGGAATTCTGAAGAAAAAGATCTTCCTATGGCCAATAATATGGGGGCCATAGAAGGGAAAGAAGATTGAAAAGTGGGTGGGCGATGCTGGCTCCTTGTTAGACAGATTCATTTTGGGAAGTAAGTGAGTCATCTAGGTAATAACACACCAGATGATGTGGGCATCGTAAGACTGGAAGGAGCAGGGGACAGTCCCCCTGAAGGTGACGGTGCACACCCTGCGTGCATGTGACTCATTGCAAGGCCCAGGTGAGAGGAGAGCAGGAGCTGAGAATGAAGCCCAGGGGCAGCTTCAGCTGAGATGGGGACACCACCAGAGAGGTGGCGGGAGGAGGGCGGAGCCTCCGGAACCCAGGGAGGAGGGGAGCAGGGGCTGGATGGGTGCTTCATGGAGAAGGAGGGGGAAATCTGAGCAGAAACACTAGGTCTGACCTGTGTTAGATCAATGAGAACTTTCTTCCTACATGGAGTAGGCAGAAGCCACATTGTTCAGGGTGCAAAACTGGTTGGATGGAGTGAGAGGCTTAAAGGAGAATGGGAATAACAGTGGGGACCATTGATGTTATATGGAATGTGCACATATTGAGCACTTACTATGTTCCCATTCATTTAAGGAAATCTGAAAACAAACACCTTGCTAGGTAGGTATTAACATGACCATGTTACAGATGAGGAAACTGGGGAGTTGGGAGTAGCCTATGTAGGGACTCCCTAAAGATGGAAATTAGGTGGCATTGCCAAGGGGAACCATCCGTAAAAGAATGTTCCACTCTTTCCCCCGCCCCTCTATCTTACGCTTAGTTCCAAGACTCTCACAATGTTGCCTGGCCCAAGAGAAGTTAAATCCAGATGGGGCCTGGGTTGTCAGGGCACTGATGTGCAGAGCAGAGCCTGGATGAGGAGCCAGAGGAAGGCCAGGCATGATTTTCCGGGTGACTTTGGGAGATTATGTGTCTGTCATGGTTTGGCTATGAGCTGTCCCCCTACTGGTGCAGGAATATTCAGAGGTGAAATGATTAGTCTGAGCGCTTTAACCTAATCAGTCTTTCCTAATTTGAATGAGCTGATTCGTTGGTAACTATTGGCAGGTGGGACTGGAGGAGGTGCCTGGAAGTGTGCGTCTTGCCTCGGGTCCCTTGTCCTCACCCCTTGCTTCCTGACCCACCATGATCAGAGCAGCTTTCCTCCTCTGAACTCTTCCCCGGGATGTGCTGTCTCACCTTGGACCCAGAGAAATGGAGTTGACCATCTATGGACTGAGACCTCTGAAACCATGAGCCCCAAATAAAATTTTCTTCCTCTAAATTGTTCTTGTTGGGTATTTTGGTCACACTGATAAAATGCTAACTAAAACAACCTTCCTCTGTGTCTGAATTTCTCAATTGATAAAGTGGCACAAACATATACTGGTGTCCCTTTTTATAGCCCTGCATTAATTAAGACTATAATTTTCTGTATCTGATGCTTTGGACTTGCGGATTTTTCAGGAACACTCCCTCCTATGTTCCAACCCATATAGAGCCCACCACCATCCACCTCCTGTATCTGGTTCTCAAACCCTGGGTCAGTATCCACCTGCTCTAATCACCCACAGCCAGGAACCACACAACCAGGGACAGCCCCAGCACCCAAGTGTTCCCTGAAATTATCCAAACCAATCCATCCTACAGATACTTATCTTGTTTCACTTCTTTCCAGTGGAAACCCTGATAAAAGTCCTTGCCCCTAGCCCCCAACCTTTGTGCCTCCTGATTGGCCCTGGTGTTTCCTCCTGTGTCCCCAACCCTAGAGGTAAGTCCCTTCTTCTTGGGAACTATAGATAACAGCTTATCTTTTCAGTAGCATTGGTTCTGAATATGTTGGCCTTACAAATACTTCAAACTTCCTCTTAATATACTATTTTAAATCAACTCCTTTATTTATCCATTCCTTATTAGCACCTTCCATAGAACAGATACCATCCTAAGTGCTTTAGAAAGAGCCACCCATTTCATCCTCACAACAGCCCAATTAGGTGGGGACTGTTGACATTCTTATTTTAGAGATGGATAACCTAGGTTCAATAAAGTTAAGTATCTGGCCCAAGGACACTCAGCTCAAAAGTGTTCAGCTAGGATGCAGACCTGCACTTGCCCTGAGTTGATACTTTTAATATTCTACTAAGCCACTCTCCATGATCTGGCCAAATTGTACCAATGATCAAGGAAACAAGAAGCTGAGCTCTTATCTCCTTGTGTGTGAGGCATGAGGTTACCTCATTGTCCTCCTGACATCTGCAGCAGCATCTCAGGGAGCTTATTGTAGCCTGAATCTCTAGGAGGCTGGGGCTGGCTGAGCTGGGCTATTCCAAGTCCTAGTTCAGAGGGTGAACATTGCTGTAGAACTGCTGTAGAACAAGACCTGCAAACATCTCAGCCCTCCTCTGTCAAGGTCTAGGGTTCTCAAATGTACCCCTTAGTATTTATATTTCAGGACTTACAGCAAACTGTGCCTATGGCGAGAGAAGCCAGGATCAGAGCAGAGTGCCACATCATGGAAGGACAGCAGCTCTCTGCAAGAGATCTTCTCTCCATGTTCCTCTTGAAGGGCTTCGCAGGTCTCAACCCAGAGCCTGAGGTCCTGTCCCCACAGCCTGATTGTCTGAATGTGAGATGACCAAGAGCTCCTCCCTTCCCCAGAGCTCCCAGGGGGACTGGTGGGACCTGGAAGCCAGATCTAGTCTGAGTTCAAGCTCTTTTATCTGAAGTCGTGCCACTCAGTGCTCAGATTACAGATGACTACAAACTCGTCCAACAACTTCTTGCATATGGGTTTCTTCCTGGTTGGACCCTAATCTCAGCGCACTGGGAGCTTCCCAAAGCAGGCACCAACAAGCTGAGCCTTCAAGCAAGGTGAAGCTTTGGTCTGGAGTCCTCAGATCAAGTTGGAAAATTTTAGAGCAACTCATAGCCCCAGAGCTGCTTAGCTGGAAGATCAGGACACATCTTTAGCTTCTCCTAGAGTTCCAGGCTCTTAAGTTTAGAAGTGATCTTACCCTTCATTCAGTCCCCACATGATGTCTAAATTCGCTTTGTAATATTCCAGCCAAGTGGCTCAGCCTGCTTTGCACACCTCCACAGTCAGGGAATCCACTACATTTCAGAGTGGGGATTTGGGGGCAGAATATTTGTACAGTAATGAACTCCATCTCTCCAAAATCCTTGGCTCTCAGCAGACATCCGTACATTTGTTCATTCCTTCTTCAAATATTTACCCAAATGCCTGGCTCTTGATAGAAATGTATAAGACAAGCTGGGCGCGGTGGTGCAAGCCTGTAATCCCAGCACTTAGGGAGGCTGAGGCAGGAGAATCGCAAGTTCAAAGCCAGCCTCAGCAACGGCGAGGCACTAAGCAACTCAGTGAGACCCTGTCTCTACATAAAACACAAAATAGGGCTGGGGATGTGGCTCAGTGGTCGGGTGCCCCTGAGTTCAATCTCCAGTACCAAAAAAAGAAAAGAAAAAAGAAATGTACAAGACAGGTAAAGAAAAAAACTACAAACCTCAAATTCTATGAGTTCAGTCTTTTCAGGTCCTGAATGATAACTTTTCCCTGTTCTGAGGTTACAGAGAAAAAGGACAGAAGAGCATGATATTGGTTTCCAATTTAACTATTTGTTATAATTTCTATCTGTCCAAGTTCTACAACATCTCATCCATCACCAGCCTCCCAGAAACTTCCAAGGGAGAGAACATTTTCCCTGTCTCAGTGCGGCCGTCTGCCAGACTCCGGGAACTTCACAGGTGAAGACATATTTAGTCCTAAATTTTGCTTTGGTTTGATTTAATGAATCATGTTAAAGACTGGTGTTAGAGAGAGACTTCCTGTTAAAACAAAATCATAATATTATAATTATAAATTAATTTGTATTTTTTACAATGATAGAGATGATCGAAATGTGTATAATAAAAGAATGGGACTCTAGAATAGGGAACTTGTAGAATATGAGGTCATTTACAAAAGGCCTGGCTTTGTATCCAGCACATCTTCTCTTGATAATCATGATGCCATAAATAATATTAAAAAAAAAATGTACTTATTTCTAACATTGATCAAATTATGTCCATAAGTGTCAAGGATATTAAGGCAGATTGTTTGGAGATATTCAAGTAACTTGGAGAAATACAAGTGGCACACTATTCAGATGCAGTGATTCTTATATGTTGGAATGACTGTAAGCAAAAAATCACTGTCCAGATCCTGTCTAAGGAGATTCTATTTTGGTTGGACTGGGGAGTGGCCGGCAATTCTTCTAATTAGATTCCTGATAGAAAATCTTCAATCAAGTGAAAAAAAAAATGGATACCAAGTGTCATTTATATGTCAACTTTAACTCCATAAAATATCTGACTGCATCTGGCCTGGAAGCCGAAGGAAGGCAGAGGGCCCGAGTCTGGGTGACTTGGAAATGGGCTCTACCTGGCAAGATACCTCCAAAATTAGAACCATATTCAAGGGTGCTAAGACTGTCTGCAGTGTTTACAGGATGTGTGTGATGTCATGTAATAAGATGATATTTCAAAACATGAGTTGAGTGTTATCTCCTAGTTGTTGACTTTCCCTAATACCAATGAAGAGACTAGCTGGCTGCAGCAGCAGAAACCAAGGAATTTCCAGATGGCCTGCATGTGGCCTGGTCCTCTCCCTCGGGCCACAAAGTAGCCTTGAGCAGTCACAGCTGAGAGTTGGTATATACGGACCCACTTTCCTCTCTTCTCTGTGACTCTGATGTTTGTTTTCTACCGTCTCCTCTGGGTCCCCAGTGGGGCCGACTTAATTGTTCCACTAGGGACCTGGGCACAGCCCACCTGCCTGTGCTGACTTGCCCCATTGTCCCTCATCTGTTCTCCTCTCCCAGGAGCCCTAAAAATCACCTGCCCAAAACAACTGCACTCACATCTTCATCACTGGGTCACTGAGCCTCTGTGACTGTCACTCCTTCTTGTTGGATGGTCCCCTTTGCCATTCTATCATGTGCTTCCTGCTCCCTGGCAATATTCATGCCTCCAACATTATCACAGACACCCAACTGTCTTTCTGTGTACCTGCGTGGCGTATCTTTCCATAACCTTGTGTTCACAGTGCATTTCCATCCAAGTTTGCTTTGGAAGATGACACTGAGGATACAACCCTTTCCATTCACATGCACAGTGGTCTCTGCTGGCCAGGGAAGGCCTCTCAGGCAGACAGCAAGGGAAGGACTCTGGCTCGGAGGCTTTATGTGGTTAGGGGTTGGGGCTGTGTTGAGGTTCAGATCTTCCGCTGGCATCAAAGGAGGAAGCACCCAGGCTTGCTTGTCAGCTTTCCAGATAAGGGGCAAGATGGGCGTGGGGTGGCAAGCCATCAAAGCTATGGGCAGTCAAGTATGGAAGTAGAGTCCGACACCTTGGTGTACACCACCGAGTTGGTCTTGCTTTTTAAATCCTGCCTGAGAATCTCTTTTCATTGATGAGCTTAAATCATTTTTATTGAATAGAATGATTGAAATGGTTGGATTGAACTCAGGCATCTTAGATTGAACTTGTTCGCATGTTCCTTTTTTCATGTTTGCTTGTTTTGAGATTGAAGAGGTTTTATGATTACATTTTATCTCCACTACTAGATTATTACACAGATCTCTTCAAAAATGTTCAGTGGTTGTACTAGGTATGTAGTAACCATCTTTGAATGATCATGCTGTATCTCCAAATAATATTACTTTCACGAGGTTTTAAAACCCTTGCAACAGTGGATTTTCAGTTGTTATGTCCCATCTTTTATGCAATCGCTGTGGTGTTTGCTGGCCCTGACCACCTGCCCTTCGCCTGCCCTCTCTCTGCACTTCTTCCTGACCTCAGCAGTAGATATCTGGGGCTTGGTACCCTGTGCCTGCTGGCCCGGTGTCCTGCAGCTCTTGCATCCTGCTCTAGCCTCCATCAGAGGAGACACTGTGTTCCTCACTCTTGGAGATATGACCTTCTCACTGGTGCTGCCTCCTTCCAGGACTAAAAGATCGCAAATGATATTTATCCAGGACAGTTCCCTGTCCCACACGAAGAGATGTAGAGTTCCAAATTTTCCTTTTCCTTGGTCGCAGTGGGTGCTCACCAGGGCATTAAGGGAGATCAGGTTTGCTGCTCTTCCCCCAGTGGTTGTAGGATTTTGTTCCTTCATGGAAAAAGGTCTGAGCAGGGCTTTGTGCCTGCACCCCTGGAGATAGGCTCTCTCTGGCCTTTCCACCTGCCTCCAGTATCTCCCATGAGCACCTGAAGGACGTCCATGGATCAGAGTCTATGTGGGTGCGAGCTCCCCCTGGGGCTGTGGTTCCTGGGGATTTTATATTCTCATCCTAGCCCACATATGGCCTTTAGCACTGTACTAAATTCTTCCTCACGTGTATGATGACACCTTCCACCTCCATGTGAGCCATGGTCCAGGTGGCACCTCTCCTCCAGGCCTGTCTCCTTCATATTTCAGGGCTGTCATTCACCTGGAGACTTCCCTGAAGAGGTAGCTTCCTGGAACAGCCTCTCTCTTCATCCTCTCTCTCTGAGAGGATGGACTCACTTCCAGCCCAAGACACAGACACTGATTTGGTCTCCAAAAAATCATTTATTCTCCAAATGGAGGCCACAAGTACAAATCTTCCCCACTCAGGCCTCTGCCACCCGCACCTCACAGTTCTCCAGCCTCCACAGTAAGACGCCTCTGTGGCCTATGAACGCCTTCTGTAAATAGCCCTGTCCTGCTGTTCCCGTCTCCCGAGCCTGGCTCAGCCTCCTGTTCACAGCTCCACGTGTTCTCTCTGGGGAGGTTCCCTTGATGCCTCCCTGTCCCTGAGCTCAGTCCAGAAAGCCACTTCCTTGTCTTTCAACCCAGCGGCTGCCTGGGTGGTGGCGCCAATCTGCAGGTACCTTTCCTTCTGGTTGTACTCTGGCCAGTGGGGCAGTCCGTCTCCATTGGGGTTCCTGTGAACAGAATCAAACAAATGTCCCAAATCCACTGGTGATCCCCAAATTTCTTGAGATTTACAAGGATTCCCTGATTTATCTCTTCCAAAAGGCCCATCTACATGCAGCATCAGGAGCTCTCCATATCCTGGGGCAGCTTGTATGTTCTCAGAGGCCCACAGTCACAGGTTGGGGGATTTGTCACTCACACCTTGACCCCTTCCCAATGGGTAGGCCCCACCCCATGCCACCCACCCGCCCTCCCACCCTGCTCCTTCTTTGCCACCAGCCTCACCCATTGCGAGCAAAGTTAGCCCAGAATTTCATCACCATCCTGCTGAGGTTGGTCTCTTCTTCTGAGGCACCCTCTGTGGGGGGAGAAGGGAAAATCACTTTGCTATTCAAAGTGTACTGCATGAGCCAGCAGCAGTCTCATCTGGGAACCTAGAGGAAATGCAGATTCTTGGGGGAAACCCTGACTCCACACCTACTGGGTCCAAGTCTGCATTTTAAGAAGACCCATCACCTCGAGTGCACTTTCATCTTGAGAACGGCTGGTCTAGGACACGGCCACAGGCATGCAGTCCATCCATAGGCTGACTGCCTTTGTCTTTTGTGCCCACTTGCCCTGTTCCCTAACTCAGGGTCCTAAAGTCACACACAGGGTTGCCTCTACTTTGTAGGATTTCTGATTCTTAGACCTTTTCTTAATCTCCTACATGCACCCACATTTTCAGAAAGTCTGAAAAATATCAGCTATGCCACGACCCTAAGGAGTCACCCAAGTGGGAGATGCCTGGTGTGTCATGAACAGCCATGAGGTAAGCCACAAGTCATCTGCAACTGCTGGGTGAACATATCAAAGACATTGTGAAAGCTTTCCTTGAAGTATCATGTCATTAAAAATTACATATAAAATATATGAATTTTAGTTATCTAGACAGATACAAGGTGAGTGCCTAACCTAACTTTCCCCTTATTCCTGTATGCTGTTGCGAGTAGAAAATCATGCCATGGCAAGCAGTGGCACCCAAGTAGGGCTCTTCAGGTGACTTGCCAGCTCTCAGATCAGGACTCTGAGACTCTGTGACTCGAGGCCCATCATGAATACACATCCTCCTTCTTGCCTGCCCAGCACTACTCAGCCCTATTCCAGTGAGTTGGGAAATTAACAGAGAACAGGAAACACTTGCTCAAAGCCACCAAAGCAAGACTGGAACCCAGGCTTCCTAACTAACAGTCAGCAAAGAGCTGTTACCTTTTAAAAATGGGGCTCCAAATACCGAGAAGAGCTCATCCCCATGGTCTCCTATCACTGTGTTGGGTCTCATGTCTGATAAGAAGCTTGGGCCATACTGGAACTCATACATGTAGGTGGGGGCTCCGGCATCTGAGAAGACATGGATTAGTGCACAGTTCATGTTATCAGATACAAGCTGGGTGGTCTCAAGGTCTCTGACTGTGCAGGCAACCCCTGGGTATCAGCACAGGAGAGGAGCAGAGTTCTAGAAAGCACCGTGACTAACTTAGGGCTGCAGAGCTGGTTGACATGAAATTGGGATTCGAGCCAGACATCTACTGAAGCACAGAAAGAATAAATGAATTAAATGAATCAAATAAATACACTGGACATGTTTCCTTGAGAACACACTAGAGCTCCTTCACTTCAAAAAATCTCTACAACCTGATATGTGCCTTCTATTCATCTTATTTTGAGCATTTATGGTGATGTTCTCACCCATTTGGAGAAGAGAGAAGTAAATGCAAGCTGCTTGTCTGAAAATGAGGACATTTAATTAATATTAATTATTTAATATTAATATTTAATATTTAATTAAATATGTACACAGCAATCTGCCTCTTGCGTTTCAAGAAAACACGAATGTCATGAATTCATATTTCAGTCACCTTGATATCCTGCATCCTGCTTGGCCCAGGGGCTGTTCAGGGTTAGGGTAATACGGTGATGCCCAACACAGAGAAGGGCACGGGAGGTGAGCTTGCCTCTCCTCACCCCTTTGCTCCTCACTTCCCTGTCAGGTTCTCTCTGCACGAAACCCTCCTGTCCAAGCCCTAAGAAGATGCCATCTTTCCTGTCAACCAGCTCATCCAATTCACCAGTCCCTGCTCCCTTAGGACTAACTCAGGGACTAGACCATTTTTCATTGGTCACAATGTTCACATAGGAGAGACTCTAGGAGGGGAAGGGACAGACCTCAAATCAGGCTGGTAGAGAAATTTACCCATGGGTACAGTAGGAAAGGTGAAAAAATGCAGAAAAAGAAAAAAAAAATAGAGGGGCTGGGGATACAGCTCCATTGGTAGAGCACTTGCCTTGCATGCACAAGATCCTGGGTTCAATCCCCAGCACCACAAAAGAAAAAAAAAAAGATAAAAAATAGCACTCATAATCCTATCACTCAGAGAAAGCTTCAACATTCTAACAAATATGATTTTCAGGTCTATAAAATTATCATAATATTTTATGTTACTTTGGGATGTGTCCAAGCCATCGTTGGGTGGTGTGTGGACCACTGTACATCATAGCCTACTGAGTAGGAGAATTTGGTGTCTGGGAATGACCACTGGACATTTCCTCCAGTTGACTGCCCTGATTCATTGTGAGCCATATTCAAGCTCTGCCAAAGGTCCCACACGGCACCTGAGATGGAAACAATCTGAGAGGAACAAACTTTTGTGACTCAGAGAATAAAGTTTAAGCACCTGCTGTAGCCGCACAGCCCCTCTGAAGTGGGTGTGACCTGCCAAGATGCCAATCAAGTTGCTGACTACAAGACATCACAAAGCAAGACTTCCCCTTGAAATCTTATCCCTGCCTTTGATGTCCCCTCTTAAATAGACTACTGGAGCCATTTTCTGTTGTCTAGCCCAGCTCCTGTGCAGACTGGAACTATCAGGCTCTCCAACCTAATTCAGACTTTGTCTTTTGTTCTTCACTAATTGTTCTAGACTTTAACTTCTTAGGTGACTTACACATTCCTCCGCAGGAAAAAGGACCCCCCAACAAGACACTGGCCATCTCCCCATAGGGATGTATTATAACCATGGCTTCTCACCATCAGACATTTACCCACAAAGCATTTAACAATATGTACCATTACTACAGGAGAACAAAGAGGAATTTACTAAATCCTCAGCCTGCTTTACCACACTTTGTCCATCAAGGCATGCTGCTTGGGAAATAAGTCCTTCTGTGACTTGAATCCACTCATTAAACATCTGCTTTGAGGTCAAGCAGAATTCACGGACAGAGGGTTTAAATTTGCCTCTGCCATTCAATCATTTTAGACAGGAGCTCAGAAGCCAATCCGAGAGGAACAAACTTTTGTGAATCAGAGAATAAAGTTTAAGCACTATGCTGCCAAAGTAACTTTTTATAACTTTCTACCCCATGAATGTATATATACAGTTTGTTAACTTACAATTGTAAGTTATGTGAGTGTTATATCTCTCAGAATATCTTATTTTCCTCTACTTACCCTGCCTTTTCTTCTTACCTGTAGTTGTTAGCAGGTAACTACAACTGCAAAAGGTGAAACAGTCAAAGCTGGTTTTCATCATGTTTAAAAAGTCTTGAATTTTAAAACTCTTTTAGCATGTTATGGAGAGAACTCTGGACCAGATAATGATTTCCTGACTTGAGACTAGGTTAATGAGGACTGGTAACAAAAGAAGGCTCCCAGGAGGCTCTCCAAGGGGTACCTGGAATATGAAAAACCTCCCACCTTGGTGAGTTCACCTATTTGTAAAAATGCCTTCTAACCACACAGCCGTAGGTCCCTGTTGGAAGTTCCTGTAAAGACTACAACCTGGTCCTCAGCTGGCACACACCAAGAAAGACAAACCAGCATTGACACTGGAAACTTCCCCCTTCCCTCCACCTCATGAGCCTCCTGCTGCCCTGCCTTTCTCCCCTCCTGATCCTGTACTGAATTCTACTCTTACCCACCTGCACTAATTAACAACTTTAGAGTAAGCTTTGACCTTGAAAACTTTCCAAGACCCATTTTCCAATACTTGTCTTCTAGACTCAGGACCCCAGGGAAGGAGTCCTGTAGCAGACCCTGTCCTCGCCTCACTTGTGTCTGCTGTGTCTGGGTAGGCCACACTGATGTCCTCCTCTAGCATCTATAGCTCTTTGCTCAGGCTTTCGTCTGGTCACTAAAATCTACTTTGCCCACATTTGCAGCAGGTCGAAGTGCTACAGAATAAGCAATCCCAGGGAACAGCCTTCAACCAATGACGAAGGGCATTGGTGGAGAAATAACTAGCTCCCTCCTGCTCTGGTGGGACGAACCCAAGGTGTGTTTGCTGTTTGTTTCCTGCAGTTCCCCGGTTGTCCACAGGGGGCATGTGTGGGGCAGTGCATGATGATTGGCTTCTGTCTCTTGCTAGTTAAATACCTTCATTTGGATCCTTTTCTCAATCTGCTATGGGCAGAAACAAAATAGGACAACGCCTCTCCCAAGGACATATGGAATCAGACTTGGAGACCTGACCCTCGGCCGCTTCCACATCTGTCTAGGCTGGGAGGAGGGCCAGTCGGACACCACAGTTGGTGGGGAGCTCCTCTCCCAGATCCAACCTCTGGGACCCACCTCTGTGGTGGCGGGCCACAATCACAGATGGGACACCAAAAAGCACATCTCCCATCAAGTCCAGGAACAGGTCTTTCTTTCTGACAGGGTCGTCTGTCTCTCCTAAATACTTCTCGGTGGCCACTGCAGCCAGTTCCTCAGAGAGGTTCTGAAATCATCAAAAAAGAGGACCCCCTCAGAGCAATGCAGAAGGCTCCTTTGATGTGAACTTCCTGGTCCCTGTGCAAATCCCTTCTGGGGTGGCGAGGAGGGAGAGGCAGGGAGATGGGGATGGAACCCAGGTCTCAGGGTTTTTTTGCTCTTGAGTTAGTCTGTGATTTCCGGGAGCCCTCAGCCCTTCTTTGTTTCTCAACTAATTCCCTAGACTCTTACAACAAGCGGGTAGGACTTCCACAAGAGTGACGTGGCTGTCTTCTGGTCCAGTGTGCCTTCAGAGAGTGAATAGCGCAACAGTACCTGTTTAAAATGAGAAAAGGACTGAACATTTGTAAACCATCAGGAATCAACAGGAAGACCCAAATAAGCTGGCCAAAACATAAAGGCAGAAAGGTGGTTCTTTCTGGGTCTCTATGTTCATGGGCTGTTTATGAGTTTGAAAAAAAATCAATGAAACAAGTGGACTTATATACAGAAACTCAAGGAATAGAAAGAGGAAGCCTTAAATAAATATGTTTATCATGCTAGGACACACAATGGTCATCTAGGAAGTGAGAAAATTGAGGCCAAGGTAGTGTTGAAGCAAACAACTCAGGGGATGAGAGCACAGACCATACCCCCACACATTCAGATAACCAGGGGAGCCAAAATCCACCATGACGGTTTGTCTGTTTGGCATAACCTCTGAAATCCTTCTGAAGTGAGAACTGTAGAACTCTCAGCATGTAAAATAATCCCATCCAACCTCTGCACTCAGAGACTTGACCCAACTCTAGCATGGCTTCTAGAGGTTTGAGATCATGACCCCAATACCCCTAAAATGCATGCCTGTGATGAAGTTCTAACTTCTGTGGAAGCCTTATTTCAACTCACACCTGTGCTTCCTCCTATGAAGTCTGTTTCTCCTGCAGCTGATCATGGATCAAGAAATCCCTGGTCTAACCATCCGGATTCACACCTCACATCCACAGTGCCCCCCTGGACACACTCCAGCCTTGAGACATCTCCAGCTTTTGCTGCCAGGAATCTCAGTTCAGGACATGCTTGATCTTTTCCCTGCTCTAACTGTATTACTGAAGAAAACTTGTGCTGTTGCTTTAACTAGTGTTCAGTTTTGTTTATCTTTGAGAGAGAGAAAAAAAATCCGCTCTTCCCTTTTAGAAGACAGTTTCAATTCAAGGAGAAGCAACTTTTCTGAACCTTTCCAATGAAGTGCCTGAGAACAGATGTGGGGATCTGTGGGACCTATATGTCCATACCCAAGGAGGAAGCTATTGTACATCTAATTCTCTTGAACTTTCCAGCTCCTTCCTCCCTTTAGAAATACTTGATTTCTCCACCTTCACAATTATTAGCTAGGTAGGCCCTCCCTGCATGTTAATTTCAGGATTCTTTAATAGAAAAACAATCAATGAGTGTTTGGGGAAAGGGGTTCCCAGGATCACTCTACTCAGAGGAGAGTTTTGTCATCCTGGAGGATTTCAAGAAAGTGTCAGTTGGTCCCAATGGAACTCAGAGGAGCTGGAGATGGAGGAACCAATGGGAGCAGAGTCGGAGGGCAGATGGCTGAGGGTACGTGGGGGTGCATCTGTCTAAGAGGCCTGAGCGTTCTCACCATTGGAAGGAGCCAGCCAAACTCTTGCTTGTTGATTCCCACCATGTAGGGGACAGTGTTGAAATTCTTTTCAGCCAAAATCTCTTCAGGTGTCTTCGGTAGCACTACCCCATCAACTACAGTGAGCAGGAAAGGATAGTCCTAGGGAAAACAGCAGCGCCATGTATGTTATCACCCCACCCAGGGAACACCCAGGGCTTCCTCTCTGCCTGTCGGAGGGCTTGGCCAGCACGCAGCTCCCTGTGGCTTGGACAGTGCTCACAGAATCTCAGGATCCTAACAAGGAGGTCTGAGTCTGTGAGATATGGAGGGAAGAACTTTGGGGAGGTAGCAGTGATAAGATGATGGTTAAAATGTGTATTATGTATATTATAATTTGTAGCATACTCTTTGTATAGGCATGTATGTTTATTTACCTGTAAACTTGCAGCAAGTGCTGAATTAGTGAATACTGAGCCCTGGCTACAGGGATATTGCAGAGTTAGGGCCCTCTGAGCCTCTAACGGAATGTTTTTATAATTCTTGTTTTATGTGTGGAATCCTGTCTAAAGAAAGATTATGTAATATACACTTCTTTTAAAGAACTTTTGTTATAAGTGTTCTTTATTCATAATGAAGCACCAGCTGGGGAGGGCTTATTTCTCAACTTGGAAATGTCTTAGGCTTCTGCCACACAACAGTGCACTGTTTCAAAACTTCCTCATCTCACAAAGGCACTTGTTCAGCTGTTTTCCATCTTTCCACAGCTGTAGAGGTTATCTTACTTACAGCTTTCCAGATCGGCCTCCCCCACAGACCCCCTCTTCCTCTTTGGAAGCTCCAAACGCACAGCCAAAATCACCATAACTCAAGGCAGGATGAAGCTCATGAACACTTAGGTCTTCTCCACAAGGCACATCCAGGCCTCTTTGTACTTAGGAATACTACACAGCACTTCATGACTATATTAGTGAGCAGTTGTTTTTTTGTTTGGTTTGGTTTGATTTGGTTTGGTACCGGGGATTGAACTCAGAGGCACTCAGCCATTGAGCCACATCCCCAGCCCTATTTTGTATTTTTTTTAAATTTAGAGACAGGATCTCACTGAGTTGTGAAGCACCTCGCCATTGCTGAGGCTGGCTTTGAACTTGCGATCCTCTTGTCTCAGCCTCCCGAGCTGCTGGGATTACAGGTGTGCACCACCGCACCCGGCTAGCAACCAGTTTTAAACAGAGAAATCATCAACAAAAAGCAAGGAAATGAAAAGGGGGCACCTGAGAGACTACACTTGTTAGCACAAGAGATGAAGCGAGAAGAGAGAGCGTTTCCTCATCTGACCTCAGATGAGAATGTGGGCTTCGTGAGGCTCAAACTTGTGCTTCTGTGGAACATGACCACGACTGGGTCACAAACATTGATAGATACATATTAGCAAGTAGATGAACTCACAAAGCCAGAATCTGTGCTTAGTCAGGGCTGTGTCTGTCCATCTGTCTATCTCATCTATTTTAAGCTTGTGCTCTTATAGAGAAACCATCAGCCTTGAGGATCCTACTGAGCTCATCACTTGAGGTACCTAAACTCAGACTGGATTCCATATTTGAGAGGGAAAAATATCAAAACAAGGGCCAAATCCTACTCCAAAAAGTGACAGCACAGAGCAGGATCTGGGTGCCATTACTACAGCCTTAGGAGGGTCCTGCAGTTCAAAGAACTGGGAAGCCAGTAAGAGGAGCAGCTCAGGGGAAAGGAGACTCTCACTGCCCCCTGGAGCAGGCACTGGCCTCCGCAGTGGCCTTCAGAATGAGTGCTGTTGACAGTGGCACTGGCATGAGCTCAGAGGTGTGCAGGGCTAGTCCTAGGAATGTCCCAGAGCCCAGGCTTGCAGGAATGCCTCCTGGCAAGGACGAGATAACGGTTATGTGGTGGAGCATGCTTTCTGTATGACATGTGGCACCTAACTGGCCCTCTGGGATGTGTAAAAGATCTGACTCAGTAGAGGCAAGGGGATCTGCCTTGTAAGCAAGGTCAGGTTTTAAGAAGGGAGGTGACATGCTCTAAGTGTGTCTGGAAGGGCAAGTCTGCTGACACCTTGGGTCACGGGAGAGGAGGAGGGAGAGGCAGAGCAGGAGTCCAGGAGACGGACAGTGGGGGCCATGGGGGTCGTGTCTCCACGGGGAACACCAAAATGAGCAAAATCAAAGCAATAGGGATCACTGCTCACGCGGTGGGTGGCTTAGCTGCCCTGTGAGGCCACGTGCATTGCCGTGCTCACACAAGAGAAGAACTCTTCTCTTTCTCACACCTCACTCACTATCCGCAGGCAAGTCTTGCCAGCTGTCCCTTCAAACAATCCAGCCTCCAACGACTTCTCACAACCCCACAGCTCTGGCCCGGGTCTAAGCCACCAGGACTTATTGCTGGAGTAGCTACACCACACGAGCCTCCCAGCTGGTCCTCTGCACATGCCCTGCCCCCTCCCCACTGGTTCCACAGTGCAGTCAAAGGCGCTTTTCTAAAATCTCACATCACATTACTTCTCTGCTCAGAGCCCTCTGAGCACCTTCTATCTCCTGCTGAGTAACAGTCCAAGTCCTTCCAGTGACCACCCCACCCCAAACAGCAGGACCTCCTCAGTCTCCACCTTGCTCTTCCCTCACAGCCTCCATTCCACACACAGGGGCCTCCTGCCTCAGGACCTTTCCAATTGCTGCTCCCTCTGCCAGGAACACTCCTCCTCCAGTTCTCCTGACAGCTGGCTTCCTTTCCTCCTCCAGAGCTCACCTCCAAGGTCACTGCTCATCAAGCCAATCCCTGACCCTGGTATTTTCTTTCAGACAAATGGCCAGCTCTGCCCACTTCCAATTTTATTTTCACCTTAACTCTGACCATCATCCACACACCACAGAGTTCATCTACTTATCTCTCTGGTGTGATCTCCCCCGACTGGAGTGGAAGGTGCCAAGCACGCAAGGAATCTTGTGTGTGTCACTGCGACATCCCAGCTGCTAGATCAGGTCTGCCACATGGGAAGCGCTTCCTATCGCTGGGTTGAATGGCCCAATAGATCTCATTTCACCCTCACAAGATCTCATTTCATCTTCCCCATCCCTGTAAGGGAAGAGCTAGGGTCTCCAGGGAGGAAGAGAGGGGACAGGATTGATATGCATAGCTAATGTCACCAGTCCCTGGCAAATGTTGGGAGGAGGAAGGGGAGGAAGGAAGAGATGGGAGAATATAGTGGTCCTCTCCTTGGAGCTGGAAGAGGATGAATCCTCAGGATCCTAGGATCCTTCCCTGCACAGCTGGTCAAACCTGTGGCCTCCCAGGAGATCTGTCCTCCTCAGTGAAGGACACTGAGCCTTCTCTGCCCCTTTTCCTGTTATCCCTGCAACCTGAGAGTGGAAAGGTTAGAGCCGACTCCTCCCACAGGGCCATTTCGGAAGGAGGAAGTGTAAACATGAAGAGGAAAGCTTGTACAGGGGACACAGAGTTGCTGCCTGAGAGCACTGGACTGGGAATCAGGGGAGTGGGTTCCAGTCCTGCCTGTGGTCCACCGGGCAAGTGACCTCCCCTCTCTGGGCCTCAGCAATATACACACAAGGAGTGACTGTGATTCCACAAAGGAGAATTCTTTCACTCATCGTGAATTGGAGCTTAAAGGTCTTAAGACTCAACACCTGTAATCAAGAAGCCAAAAGTCCTTACCTCTCTGGGATCGCCATGTAAAATAAGACTAGGACGTTTCTGTGAAAATAAAGACAGAGGATGTGGGTGATAAGCCTTCTTGGTATAAAAATGGATCCTCTGACCTGTGCCCCATAGCTATCCGGTTTCTCCTACCTGGTGCCTCCTTGGCTGGGCCCAAAGGAACATGGACTCCACTGGGCATGAGCAGAGGATAGAGGTGTAGGATGGGGGAGGGGCACTAACCGGGGGGTGGGAACCTCTTCTGTCAGAGCCGCCCTCCTCTCCACCCTTGCCACCATATTCCTTCTGGTGACAGCCACCACATTGCCACCTGGAAAAGTGGCAATGAGATGACTGGTGGCAGGAATGTGGTCACTCGGTGGAGATGGGGCTGGAGGTGGGATGAGCCTGTGGAGAAGACACTTCCTCCTCCCTAACCCCTCTTTCCTGCTCCCACTGCATGGGCTAGGAATCCATGTGTGCTCATGTCCCTGCACACAGATATTAGTGCCTGGATGGAAGTAAGCCAGTGTCAATCCAGCAGAGTCGACCCCAAGACTATTGCTGAAATTTTTGGATTAGATGGTTTGTGAGCAAATATGATGCAAGTCTAGACTGCTGCTGTGTTGATCCTTCCCCAGGGGACAAGTCTTCAGAAGGAAGTCACTAAGAGTGGTAAGCTGAAGGGTAGACCCAGGTTGATTCTCAATAACCTCTTCAGTGTGCCTGGCTCCAGCCATGCCCTCCGCCATCTGCGCATGAACTTTTCACTTACTTAGAGATTCTGCGCCAACACAGTGTTTTTACTGTTCAAAGAACCTTGAAATGAATTTTCACATGTTGCATTAGAAAAACACTCAAACTCACCCAAACATATTCCAACACCTCACTTTCCTTGGCCATGTGTTCACCCAGATTATAAGGATTGCTTGGTACGTGTCAGGTAACGTCAGCGTAGGAAAGGACCACTAGGAATCCCTCCAGCATGAGCTGCAGCTCCGCTAGCCAGGAGTGTTGGGTGTGTGTGTGTGTGTGTGTGACACGCTCGTGTGTGCATGCACCACGGACAGTCCATAATCGTGGAAATACTTCCATAAGAACCGAGAAAATCTCATTAGGATGTCCTGGAGTCAGGCTCTTTGGACTTCATTGGCTATTTTCATATAAACTGGGTCCTCTTGTGCCACACAGAGAATGGCTAGAATATTTGCCTCTTTCTGGTTTTTTATAAGACAGCTGTGTCTTAGTTCCTGGAACACCTTGATCATCTTATTTGATCCTGATGAACCAGGACCCAAGCCCCATGGCCACACTGGACTCAACCCATGGAATTATAGGCAAAACACAGTGCTAGTGGCTTGCTCAGTGGGCCCCAAATAGTCTCCAGTGTCCAATGTCTAGACAGAAAGGACAGGAGTCATCTGAATACACATTAAACTTTCCTCACGAAGGGAACAGTTCCCATTGGTCCTGCATGCTGCTGCTGTTGTTTTCCTGGATGTTTTCTGGCTAAACTTCCCTATGATGAGAGATTGCCATGACCATCCATCAATTATCAAATGTCCCCCTCCCTGAAAAGCATCCCTGATGACTATAATGAATGTGTCCCCTCTCTGTTCTCTTACTATAATTAACTCACTATATATGCATGTGGCTGTGTTTCTCCTTGGATAGCCTTTTGTGAGCAGAGACTTCGTTCAATTTATGTCTGGATTTTCTGCCCTCACACCAACCTTCCATATTCTTTGGATGGATGGATGGATGGATGGATGGATGGACAGACAGACAGATGGGTGGAGTTGGCCATTACTGGCACTATTGATGAATTGGATGAATATGTGAATAAACAGATGATTACTAACCTATCTTAGGATCCTGAGTTACAGACTCAGAAAAATCTAGAGAACATGGCTACTAACAGTACAACTTAGAGGGTTTCTGAAACAACCAAGATAAATTGTGACACCTTCCTGAAAACGTTGCCCTTAATATCCCGGCCCCCAGATTCAGGATGGCAGTTACATGTGATAGCTTGATTCGGGAAGGCTGAATCAATGAAATCTGGGATCAAGTGTACAGGATGGGGGCTACTGAAATGAGGCACATACCATTTTTATTGTCATCTCCAAGAGCTCCTCCTCTGTCTTCTGGCGCATGCAGTGAACCATGATTGCTGACGTGGTAGTTTTACACTCAGCAGCAACAGCAATCATCTACACAGATCACAGGCAATAGCATAGTTTAAGAGAAACATCCCTTCTCTCTATTAATATGGGAAGAAGTGTTGTATCTCAACTTCTGAGGGCAGTAGGGGGGCAGCAGAAAACATTTTAGACCATCAGGCCTGTGTTCTGGGTTGCATAGAGTGTTGCCTCTGTTACTAACTGGAATTGTGGCATGAACTAGCTTATCTCTGTTAAAATGATGCAGTGTTCCTCCGCAGCACAATAAGTTAGCTGGGCACAATGTTATCAAAGTTGAATTCAAGAGAGGCTCTTTGGAGTCGGGTTAAGAGCTTTCAAATCCTTCTCTTCCCCGTACTAGCTATTTGGTCTCCAGGAAGCCATTGGATCTAGATGTGCTTTGGTTTCCCCACATAGATGAGGGTAATGATTACACTTTTCATAGAGGAAGAATTAGTGAAGTGCTCAGATCTGTACAATGTCTCCCCCACACTAGAACCTGTGCAGAGGGAAGGAGAACTAGATAAGACCTTTTGCACACATGCACTTCAGAAAGTATGGAATATGATTTCAGTGGGAGTGCCAAGGAGACCTTTCTGCCCAGCCATTCTCACTTCAGTGATCCCTTGAGCACCTCATCTGAATCCCACAAGAACAAAGTCCCGCAAAGATTGCAGATCAAAGGAAGCAGTATAGAAGCTGTCCAGGGCAAGACCTACCTTAGCCACGGGCTTGATGTTCTTCTTGACCAAAGCAGCAGTGAGGACCACTCCACTCTCTGATATGGCCCTGTGGAAGAGGTTCTTGGCCAGGGGAGATAACACCTGGCAGGGGCATGGAGAAAAGGAGGTTTTTGTTCATGGGGAGGGGGCCAGCTACTCCCGTTTTCAGATCCTTTCAACCTACTCCTTTGTTCTGAAGAGTTTGGGGTCAGTGAACATGAAATCTCCTCCCCTATTCTGGGAGGCATCTCCCAGCCCTGTTCCCCACACCAGTAAGACACCTCATGCTCCAGGTCATGTCTGTGACCCACGTCCCATGTACATCTGTCCCCCATTCCACTTTCCATCCCCACTCTTCTCATCCACCTCCACAGCCCAAATTGTCCCCCAGTCCCAGGAAAGCATCCTCAGAGAAGCCCCTGCTTGCTCTTGGTGATCACTTTCCCTCAAAGCATTGATCTACCTTGGAACCAAATAATAACCTTTTATCCAAATCATGTCTTTGCCTCTTCTCATAACTTGTAACTTATACCCACTGATACCAAGAGAAGTGAGGTAACTTTAAAGTTAAAACAATAAGGTAGGAAAAAGAGAATATAATCAAATAAGAGTAGGAAGAAAAAGTCATTGTTACAAGCTATTGGAGATGCTTATGGCCTCAGGATGTGAAGTTGAGCCCTGAAGGCCAAGGAGAGCTTATGCCTTGACTTTGCACCATCTAATACTGTTCAGTGAGCAGAGTCATCCCTGAATCCTACTCTTGTAGGTGAATGTGCCTGTGACTGGATTGATTGGTCTCCAAGAGGTCCTATCACCAGCCTCATCGGGCCTGGGGGTGAGGCAGGTGCCAGGAGCACTTACAAGAATAGACACACTTTGACCTCCTGCTGATTCTCCAAAGATGGTCACAGAGCCTGGGTTCCCTCCAAAATTGGCAATATTATCCTGGACCCAGCGCAGAGCAGCCACTTGGTCCAAGTGACCCCAGTTCCCCAGGCTGTGCTCATCCCCTGTGCTGTAAGACAACAGAATGGGATGGAGACAAAGATGTCATAGTAGGGTTCTCAGGTCCAGAGATGGGCTGTGGGCCCTCACTAAACTTTCTGGAATAAGGCTGAACTCTGAATCCTTGACACAGGAATCTTTTCTTGCCTCTCATTCCTGCAGCACAGTTCAGTGTAGAGTCTGCACTCATTCTTCCAGAAAGGATGGACTTAGCATCTACTATGTGTCCAACACTAGCCTAGGAGCTACAGAACACATGAAAACAAAATAGGCAAAATCTGACTGCACTTGGATCACACTACAGATCACAAGCAAACAGATGGAAAGAGAATGTCAGTCAATGAAGTGATTTGAGGAAGAAAAAAACTGGGTAAAAGAAGAGGCAGGCGGCCTTTGCCTCTGGTGCCCACCATTCTTGCAATCCATCTTTGGACTCCCCCTCCTATGTTCTGAAGGTCTTGGTTACTTTGCTGCATTTTCTTTCACCCTGTTGACCTGTGGGTTCTGGAAGATCCATAATAAGAATACTGGACACTCTGAAAGCCAGTAAATATATTTTCAGTTACAAGCGACTCTCATTCCTCCTCATAATAGTGTAAACAACTGATCAAAGCACTGTGATAAATTGAGTGGGTCCTTTTACAAGGAGATATTCTCCTGGCTTGGGACACATAGTAAAATGAAAGAGGCTTACTAAAGAGTACTCCACACAACAGTGGGAGAGACCTCCTCCAACAGATAAGCAAATCTCAATATAAAAATACAGAAAACAAGGAAACACAACACCTCCAAATGGTGATAACTCCTCAACAACTGAATCTGCAAATATCCAAGTGGATGAAATCCTGGACAAAGAATCAAAAAGTTGACAGTTAAAATGATCAACAAACTAAAAAAAATATCTAAGGGATGAACTAATAGAGAAATTATAAAAGGTGAAAGATCATTTCAATAAAAAGAAAAAGATTCTGAGAAAGAACCAATCAGAAGTCTTGGAAATGAAAGACTCAATAAATTAAATTTAAAAAAAAAAGACTATGCTTGGAATATTCAAGAAATCTGTGATCACATTCAGGGCCCAAACATAAGAATCACTGGGATGGAAGAGGGTTCGGAGATACAAGATAAGGGTATAGATAATGTGTTTTTGTTTTGTTTTTGTTACCAGAGATTGAAACCAGGGGTGCTTAACCACCAAGCAACATCCCCAGCCCTTTTTTATTTTTATGTTTTTATGTTTTATTTTGAGACAGGATCTTGCTAAGTTGCTGAAGTTAGCTTTGAACTTTGATACTTCTGCTTCAGCCTCTCAAGCCACTGGGGTTATAGGCATGTGCCACCGTGCCTAGCTGGATAAACTTCTCAGTGAAATACTATCAGAAAGATTTCCAAACATTGGGAAAGGACTAGATACATAAATATAGGAAGTATTCAAAACCCCCCCAAAACAAGATAAAAACCCTCCCTGTGGCACATTATAATTAAAATATTGAACACAGAGAACAAAGAATATTAAATGCTTCAAGAGAAAAATGTCAGTTCACATTTAGAGGTAAGCCAGTAAGAACTGTATTCTCAACACAAAAGCCAGGAGGACTTGGAATAAGGTATCCTGAGTCCTGAAAGAAAATAACTACCAACCAAGATTACTATATCAGGCAAAGATATTTTTCAAGTATCTTTGCTTTGGTGGCTGCCTCACCCCCTAGCTTCTCCTCATCATGTGATCTCTTCTACCTGCAATGCCTTTCCTGAGGATGTTACCCTGTTCTCCTCATCACTGCCATCATTCTCATATCTGGACCATTCAACCAGCTGGACATAAGCACAGGGTAGCACTTGTACTTCAGCAAAGGAACCCTTGCCAGAGGCCCAGCTGATGGAGCCACCCAATCTGGGACTGGGCAGAATAAATTTATTTTCTTTATAATTTGATGTATGATTTTTTTATTTCTATTTATGCAGCCTTGGGTACTTGGTTATATCAATTGGAAATAGGCCAATGCAGGGGCTCCTGTGCAGAGAGGAGAGTCCAATGCCTTACCTGAAGAACCCCCAGATGCCCAGGCGGTACTGGATGGTCACTACCACCACGTTTTCATGGGCAGAGAGGGGCAGGCCATCATAGGTAGATGCCCCACCAACCACCAGTCCACCTCCGTGGATCCACACCATCACCTGGGAAAAACAGACACAGCCATACTAGTTATAGACAGTAGAATAGAGAAGGATCCCTGAGGATGTCTGGTTTTGTTGCTGACATCTTGTCTGTGAATCAAAGTGGCCACTAGGCAAAGTCCCATCAGAGCTCAGTATGGTCACAAAAGGCAGCATTTCTCCTCCTCCATTCTCCCAGCTGGGACCCAGGCCACCATGCCCCTCAGAGCACCTGCCTTTCTCCCCAGATCCATGTGCCATATCTTCCTAGGGCCTTTAAAACTGAGAACATCATCATGGGAACAGCAAAGGCCCAGGACACTGTGTTCTCCCCGACACTCACACAGGCCTTGCTCTGGGACCTCTCAACCAGTTGGAGATGAGCAAGGGGCAGCTCTTGGACTTCAACTGCATCTGCTCTAACACTAGTGAGGACTTCAACTTCTCCATGCAGGAATGATCGTCCCAGGAGTCACATGTGCCCCATTGATGCCACTACCTAACAGCCTCCTCTGCTTCCTCTCAAAGTCCAGAGGCTACCTGAAGCCCACCTCATGTACTCCTCCTCCAGGAAGTCTTCAGTCCTTCTACTAACATCATCTGTGAGCCCACTATGTGCCAGGCACTGTGAGAAAAATTGAGCACGAGAGTGGACATTATAATTCAAAGTTCATGGTTCTCGTTTGAAAAAGCTCACATAGTAGGGAAGAAATGAGATAAAATAATTTGTAATAATATTGCTAATAAAAACTAAGAACTCATAACACAAACTATGTACTGAAAACTCTTTCAAGCATTAAAAACAACTTTTTCATTTCACAGGAATACCAATCATCCACTGATCCAAGAACTTGCAATTAGTAAGTGGCAGATGTAAGACTGGACCCAGGCTGTCTGGCAACAGGGCCCACGTACTGGGCTGCCCAACTACCTGCAGCCCGCTGGACAGCACAGTGAGTCAGCTGGTAGGGTAGGAGGAAGGTCCCACTGCAGCTCTGACTCCTGTTCCAGTGCACTCACCAGTCAGCATTAGATACTCACACTGGATCCTTCCTACTAGAGGAAGCAGAGGCTGAAGGAAGCTGAGAACTTGCCCAAGACTCTCAGCCAGGCAAAGGCAAGCCTAGGATCTAAACCCACACCTTTGGAGTTCTATAATATGTGTCTACAGCTAGAGGACCTCCTGCCTCCAGGTTCCCAGAGCCCCTGTTTCTCCTGCGCCTCTGATCCCTGCTGCCTCCAGGGGGGGACCGAGACAAGGTCATCTGAGTGAGGGCTGAGCTCAAGGGCAGGTCAACATAGACAGGCTGATGAAGCCAGGACGTGTGTGCAGCCAGATGGCAAGCTCTGGAGGGCAGGGGCTTCTGGGAAAAGCACCATGCTCCTGCTTTCCCTAAGCCCAAAGGTTAATTGTACAGATGGGGTCACTGAGCACATTATAGCAGAATGAGTGGGTGAAGGAGGGAAATCTGTGTCCTCACCTCATTGTATATTACAAAGTACAGGGTGATGGTACTGGACCACCTTCAAGCCCCAAGCTCACACCCCCTTCCCAACAGTTGGATAGTCTTCTAGGTGTTCCTGGGTCACTGGCTGGGTGCTGACACTCCTCCCTCTTCCACCCCAGCATTGTTTGTACTCTTGATAACTGCCTTTCTGACTGTAGCGGGATGAAATCTTAGAGTAGTTTTGATTTGCATTCGAAATCTTAAACTAGTAACTAAAAGTAATCTTTTTGTCCCTCTTCTATTGTGAAAGAACTTGAAAAAAAAATAAGATGTGTATTCTTGATGTACAGCAATCTCTCGCAGATGCTTGAAGTCACTAGTGGAAACTGAGATAAGGATAAATATATTTCCTGTGGTGAAAGGAACTCCTGGGCTCTGAGTCATCATGGCCTTAGTGCCCCTGCTCCAAGCTGCCTTCAGCTCCTTCCTCTGCACGGCTAGCTCCCTGATGCTGGAGCTCACAAGTCTTGACAAGGGGGTCCCGTGCTTACCGGCAGCCTGCTTCTCTTCGTCAAGTCTGCAGGAGTGTAAATATTTAGGTAAAGGCAGTCTTCAGAGAACTTGAAGGGAATGTTCTCTTTTCTGTTGGTAAAGAGCTCTGAGAGGACCTGCCCCATCTCTATATCTTGGGAGCACCTGGGAAGGAAAAAGAAGAGCTTTGAGGATCTACCTGATGGAAGCTCAGAGTGTCACCTGGGGCCAGATGTTGCATTGGAGGTGTTAAGGTTCTCAATGGAGTTTTATCACATGACTTGAGACACCAGAATGGGTAGGAGGCTCTTTGAGGGTCCTGCTGGGAAGCCTGGCACTCACTAGAATCTCCCTAGACCATGTGGAGAAGGACTTGGAACGTCTTCCCTTTTTGGGTACTTAGGGATGCCCTAGGCCAAGGAAGGGATGCTGCCTATATGTTGACCTGCCCTAAGAGATGACATTTCCTGAACTTTCAGGACAGGGCCCTGTTCTCTGTTGGGCTTTGTATGGTGGGCTGCATCATACCTGTCCACCTGGTAGTCTGTGGGAAACTTCCTTCATCAGACCATCAATAACAGACATTTAACCTGCAGCAAGGTGGTGGTATTATCAATATGAGACAACCCCAGAAGAACTGCATTCTAGTCCTGCCACTGATGTGCTGGGCAACCTTAGGTGAATTCCTTTCCTTCTCTGGGCTTTAATCTTCCAGGTCTCAGTGAGGGGAATCTATTCTAAAAGTTCTGCAGCCCCAACATTCTAAAATTCTATCAGCCAACTATCCCACACAGTCACTGATGACTACCCTGGTAAGAGGTCTCCAAAATCCAATAAAGAATGGAACTGGTAAAATTTACTAGGTTCTCCTAGTGGCCAGGCACTAATTAAAATTCTCCTGTACTGACTCCTTTAAGCCTTAGATCTTCCCCAGGGCTTGGATTCTATGATTATCTCCATTTTGCAGATCAAAAAAACCGAGGCACAAAGAGGTTAGAGACCATATCAAAGGTCAGATAACCCAGAACACCCATGCTATACAGTACTCATATTTCCACGTGCACTATAAACAATATCTCCCAATCTCAAAAGACCAGAAGGGCAGGCGTTATTGCCTCTGCTGTGCCAAAGAGCTCCCTGAGGCACTCAGGCACCAGGAGGACACAGATGTCCACTAACAGAAGTGGACCGAGAAAAGCTTGTTTCCAGATTCCCATCCTGGGGAATTCCTCCTAGATCATTCACATCCAAAGATGTGCACAATGATTCAGTGCAGGTTAATCAGTGTCATCTATGATACTAAGAATATAAAAGCCATCTTAATGAACCCAAATAAGGTATAGTAGTCCATAAATTACTTTTTTTTTTTTGTATTAGGAATTGAACCCAGGATGCTTAATCACTGAGCCACATCCCCAGCCTCTTTTCTATTTATTTTGAGACAGGGTCTTGCTAAGTTGCTGAGGCTGGCTTTGAACATGTGACCCTCCTGCCTCAGCCTCTCGAGCTGTGCCTGGCCACCGGTTACTTTTTAATACCTAATTTAATGTGACGATTAAGTGCCAGAATGAGATATTAAATGGAATATAGTTGACATAGTGATCAATGAGCAAGGTGGTCACCCACACTATCTGTCCACATGATCCATTCCTAAGGGAACAGTGGGCAGCAGATGTGACTTCCAGTGTTAACAGCAGTTCTCCCTGGGCAGTAGAAATGTATGTGATTTTGGTTCTCTTAACTTTGTTTCTCAGCATTTCCTAACTTTCCTGCTTATTATGAAGTAAAAAACAGTGAACGTCATTTGTTAAAGAAAGGAAAGGACACAGTCAGAAGTGGGATCCTGGACATCAGAAGTACCTTGCAGAGGACATGAGTACTGTCATAAAGGACACATGTAGTGTAGGAAGTGCTCTGGGGGTGGCCATAAAGCTGACTGCAAACTTGGGCTTCTGTGCCCAGGTGGCCAGGGTGACTGGTCCTTTGCTCTGCCCAGGACAAGGTTATCTAGACACACCTGGGAGTTGAGATAAGGTCAAGTCAACCTTCCAATGCACCCAATATATAGGACTTCCCTTTCACACTCCTGGATTACACCAAGGTGTGTGTGTGTGCATACACACACATATACATACACACAAATACAGAGGAAATAATATCTCTGCTTCTAACCTCCATTACCTGCTCAACTGATTTTCCTGTAGGGCACTGATCATATTCTAATATATCACATAATTCATTGATCACCTTACATATTGTTACATATGTCTCTCATCCCTGATGTAAGTCCCATGAAGGTAGAGATCTTTGTTTTGTTCCCTAATGGATTTTAAGAATCGAGAACATGCCTGACACAATAGATTCTCAAGAACTATGTGCTGAGTAAAGGGCTCTAGACCCCGAGAGGTCCAGAAGGCTTCAGGTTCTGCAATGTTCTTGAAGATTCCAGAAGAAAGCAGAGCCAAGCAGAGGCCGGCCTCAAAACCTCACTGCAGCGCCAAGAGACAAACTCCCCCTGAGACATGCCACCCCCACTTACATAGGAGGGTAGGAGGTGGTGTTCTTCACGAAGTTCCAGGGCTCTGCAGGCTGTGGTGGAGCAAACCTCAGGGATCCAAGAGGGGGCTTGGCAAAAGGGATTCCCAGGAAAACAGCCACGGGCTGTGCAGACCCTTCCAGGGAGATGTACTTCCCCAGGACTTTGCCATGCACGGTGTCCACCACGGGAGGCGAGGATGAGTATCCTGCTGAACATGGGCAGCAAATGAGGACATCAGAGAGGAAAGGTTAGTCCTGGGTTCCAGGTGGGTTTTGCCACATTCTAGGCACATGACATTGAATCAATGACCTACAACCTCTGGGCCTCAGATGATTTTTATGTGAAATAGGAATAAGGAAAGCATACAGCTTTACCTAAGAGGGCTGATAGAAGAGGTCAATTGGAATTGAGGTATAAATCCATCCAGCCAAACGTCAATTGAAAAAGGAGACCTCTGGGAATTGGTTTCCTCCTTAGAAACTTCTAGAAGCATGTACCCACTGGTATCCTGGTGCTGAGCTGCATTTGGTTAAGAGGATGAACAAGAGGGGGGCCTGTTCTCAGAAAGGCAGACCTGTGGGCAGAAGACCTGATGTTGGGAAGAAGGAGGCCATGTCCTGGTAGGGGACCCGGGGGGAGGGGGGCTGCAGGAGGTAGAAGAGTCAGCCAGGCCTTCTGATCGGTGGGAGAAAAGAATGAGGGAAGGTAGAATAGGGGGATAAAGCTGGAATAAGAGAAAGTGATGAGGTTCAGAGACTGCAAAACATGGCCTTGGCTGAGCAAAGGTTGTGATCTATGACTGCCCCCAGTCCAGGGGGAGTGGAAGAGAATTCTGGAATGAGTGGGTACAGGTCAGGGAAGGCCTTGGATGGTAGGTTAAGGGATTTTATTTACTGGACAAATTAAGAGCAGGAACATTCTAGATTAAACACCACAATGAGCTTCTAAAACATTCTCTGGTAGCTCTAAGCAGGGAGCAATCCAGAGGGTGAGAGACTAGGCGTCAGGTTCCCTTCTCCTCTACTCTCTCCATTCTTGTGGAGGACACAAGTGCTCCTCTTCTCCCTGTAGCTTCCTCATCAGTCCCAGTTCCACCTGCTCTGGGACCAAAGTAAACTAACCTGATCCTGCTTCCTGAGGCAGGTGGATTTCAGACTCTCCACCATGGCCTCCCTGAAGTCCTCTCTTGTCTGGCCTCAATAACCTCAGTTTCTTAGAGCATCCATCACAGGAAACAGTTACTGTCCTCCTGTCCTCCAGGATACAAACAATATGTATCCTCCTTTGTATCCTCCTCTTTGGATACAAACAATATGCCAATATCTCCCTAACATGTGTGGCCAGAAAAGAAAAGCTTTGTTCTAGCAGAAGAATAACAACAGGATCTCACTGAGTTGCTTAGAACCTTGTCATTGCTGAGGCTGGCTTTGAACGAATGATTCTCCTGTCTCAGCTGTACCACCATGCCCGGCTTCAATCTGATAGGTTTTAAAAATAAACTACCAGGCCTTTGTTTATTTGTTTTGTGTAGGTACACTCATATATTGTCAGTCTACATGTATTGTCATGTCTACATATGTTTGGTACCAAAATTGACATATGAGCATAAATTAAAATTAAAAAAATGAATCCAAATACCTTTGGTTCATGTGATTCAATGAGTTCAATTTAAATTGGACGCACTTAAAGTAAAAATGTCTTTAAAACTTACTAACTCACAAGTTTCTCTAGGTAATCAAACAGTTGTTAATAAAATGTTAATGTCTATAAAATGTCTAATATCCATTGTTTCTAGGATTTTTCTTCAATAGGAAAAACAATGACTGATGCTGTTCAATGCACTTGTCTGATATCTTGGTTTTTAAAAATAAGTAAGTTAGATCTGACATGTATGAGATTGATCATGGATGTGTTTGTTAAAGATATCTGAATGGTTTAAAAAGTTAAAATGCTAACTGTTAAGTATAATATCAAATACCCTTAACTCCTTAAATTCATTAAGATAATATACTTAAACATTATTGGTATTTTCATAAACTGGTAAATTTTAAAAAGGATATCATGTTATCACTAAAAACAAGGTTATATAAAGGGTCTAAATATTTCAAATACATTTCAATTAAAATATATAAATAACAAAGTATATCATCTTATTAAAATAGAGTGTCTAAATTCAGAGATTTTATAAGGGTTATTTCAGAGTGTAAACAAAAAGAGGGATCAACAAAAAATTAAAAGGTATTAAATATTAAAATATATTTAGTAAAAAAACATGTCTGGGTAAAAAAAGTGTTTATGTGGTAAAGTTGTAATACATCTAAGTAAACAACAAGAGTATCTAAGTAAGTAATGAAAATGTCTGTGTAAGTAAAGGACAAGTTTGTGTGTAACTAAGTTAGTTATGTATATGTAACACAAATAGTTATTCAAGATTTTTCCCTAAGATCAAATATTAATGTACTGATATAAGCCAAAGTTTAATCTGTTAAAATGACAAGAATTTATTAAAACATTAATTCACTCCTAACATTCTGTTTGTTAAGTTTTATTCTCTAGAACAATTAGTCTTGGGGAAATTAAGGTTTATAAAACTCTGGTTAAACAGCAAGTGTTATTTTATAGTATTACACTACATTAAAGAGTCTAGTATAGGAGCTCTCTCCATGTTTCAGCGCCTCCTATGCTGATTGGCTGCCTTCAACATCTCCCCTCCCCTTTCCTTACCCCATGCTGATTGGCTGCCTTCAGTGCCTCCTTTCTCCTTTCCTCACCTCATGCTGATTGGCTGCCTTCAGCTTCACCCCATGCTGATTGGCTACACGCCTTACATGGAGCAATACCCCATTGGCTATAACCTCAGGGCCATGATTGGTCTGAGGACACTATATAAACTGTCACATTTCCTGAAATAAATGGGTTCTGCATCTAGCTCTGGCAGAACAGTTTTATCTATCCCTGGTGTCTGGGTGAGTGACTCGGACCATCCACCCCATACCTCATCCCATGGGATCCCATATCATCCTCCCTAAGGACCCCATACTTTCATCCCCCAGGACCCCAGCTCATTGGCAGACCTACGTGAGGCACAATATAAATGACATCTGGCACCCACGTGCTCTAGTGGCCTGCTCGACCCCTTGGTAACTGAATTCAGGGCAGTCCCCCATCTTTCTTGTCTTGCTGGTGAAGGTAACATCAGCCTTTTTGTGATTTTCCTTTGTGTCTGTTTGTCTTTGTGTAATAAAGTTAGTTCAGGGAACATATCTCCACTTCCTGGTTCGTCCAGCAGTCACACATAAGGGTCTGATCAGCCTAGTGACTGGAACCGCCATAACGCCCATGGTGTATGTTCCTCTGAGACACTCTATGAGTATATGGCTGTGGCCTAAAAACCCACAGAAGTCCCTCACAAAGCACTACATACCCTGCTCCTAAACATTGCTGTGTTTTTTATGTCTCCCGAAACCCAAACTCACATTCTCCTTTTTCGTCTCATAATCCTCATAGTTTTTCTCTGTCATCTTTGTTTTTGATTTCTTTTTGTGGCTTTTCCTCCTGCTAGAACCCTCTTCCATGAGTACCTAAAATACAATACCCACTTATACTACTATTGGCCCTCTGGGGCACTGCTGCCTCCTGGTGGGTTAGTGCCCCTACTCCTGGAATACTGCTGCCCATAGGCCATGATGACTCTGTCCTGCCCTTCCACTTAGCTACCAATGAGTCATCACAATGTCCTGTCACCTCTGACCCCACAGCCTCTCAGACATGGAACATTTTTTTGAGCTTATCAACAATTGGACTTTTATCTTCTTAAAAAATATCTCCTTGACTATGATACACTGTGAAAATGTCCTTTGTTTTCACAATGATACTCTCTGGGAACACAACCATGGTGTTATTTCAGGTTATGGCCCACTCTCACTTAACAGAGAAGCCAAAACTCTTACTAAACAAGAGATGACAGGGACTTGCTCACTCAAAAGCATATTAGCAGAACTGCAAAAGATTAATGACACCACTAGAAACACTACCTGCACAAACTATGTAGCATGTTGTGACTCTCTAAAAGGCAACACCACATATTCAAACATTACCTAGTGGTGTTGCCAAGGGCCACTCCCTAAGATCAGACATTGGCCTCTCCCTTCCATCCAGAAATGCCCCTGGATAAAGGTTACCAATAGATCTTCTGAGATTATACCCCTAGACTCCATAACTTGGAGAAACTGCCTCTCTGTCTATATCCTCATTCATGGGGAGGCTATCACATGGTCAGACCTTATACCATGACCCTCCAGAACAACATATTAAAATCAACAAAGCCAAAGCTAATGTTGTCTTGAGCCTTCTATTCTTCAAAAGGTGTGGAATAGGATTATCATTGGGCTCGGGGTCCTAAGCCTTCTCCTGTTCTTCTCTTTGTCAAATGTATACAAAGACAATTAACCAAACTAGAAACTAAACAAGCTCTCTTGTTTGTGTCATTAAAGAATCGCAGGAACACAAGAAAATTCCCTCCTCATGAATCTAAGCCCTTGAGAACATATAAGAAACTCTCCCACCCTATTGTTGCTGGAAACGCAAGGCTTCACTGCTTCAGCAGACCCTAACCCCAAACCCCCCTTCCCTTCCAACCCCATCCAACCCCATTACCCCTTTTCTTAGGAGAGAACTCATCATGGGGCATGTTCACATGGGCTGGTTAGCCAATGACAGGTAAGATGCTCTGAAAGATGGGCACAACCAAAGACAGGCACAGTATCGTTTGCCCCTCATTCACATGGGCTGGTTAGTCAATGACTGGTAAGATGCTCTGAAAGATGAGCACCACGTAATACAGGTACAGCCTTGTTTGCCCACTCCCCCCTCTCATTCACACGGGCTGGTTAGCCAATAGTGGGTAAGATCCTCTGTAGGATGGGCACAACCTCGTTTGCCAGGCACAGTCTTGTTTGCCCTCTTATATGCAACAGGTAGGAGTCTGGAAATCCAGTGGAATGATTCTCTCCCATGAGGAGATTATCACAGATCCCTCTAACATGCTTGCTTACGGGCCACACAGGCCCCATTGACCTTTCAAATAAAAGTAAAAAGGAGGAAATACAAGAGCTTCTCCATAACTTCAGTGCCTCCTATGCTGATTGGCTGCCTTCAATGTCTCCCCTCCCCTTTTTTCACCCCATGCCTATTGGCTGCCTTCAGCTTCACCCCATGCTGATTGGCTATGGACTTCACATGGAGCGATACCCCATTGGCTGTAACCTCTGGGCCATGATTGGTCTGAGGATACTACATAAACTGTCACACTTCTGAAATAAATGGGTTCTGTGTCTTGTTCTAGCAGAGCAGTTTTACCTACCCCCGGTGTCTGGGTGAGTGACTCTGTGACTGTTCACTGCATACCTCATCCTGCAGGACTCCATATTGTCCTTCCTAAGGACCCCATACCTTCATCCCCTGGGACCCCAGACCTCGTCCCACAGGACCCCATATTGTCCTTCCTACAGACACCATACCTTCATCCCTCAGGACCCCAGCTCGTCGACAGACCCATGCGTAGCACGATATAAACAATAGTCTATATATTTCTTTAAAAACTAAACTTGATTAATATAAAAGCATCAATGTAGTTGTGACACTATTACTCTTCTTTACATATTAAATGTGTTCATATCTTTCAGGCATACAAGTTTTTAAAGTAAAAGGTTTAAAGAAACATTTTATGAAGCTGGTGTTCTACAAACTAAAGTTGTCTGTAATGATAGTTTTAGACTTATAAAAATGACAAAGTTTATTGGAGATTTATTTATATCATTTGATGTTTTGTAACCAAACCTAAATCTTATGTTATCTTTTACCCTGGGATATAAAAATTTAAAGGCATTTTAGAAAGAGCCTGATCTCTTTAAATGTTAATAATGTAATTCAATAAATAACATATGTAAACTTTATAAAATGATACCTAAAAAAGAGATAAATATCAGCTTCAGAACTAGACAACTTTACCTGGGATTCATAAAGAGGCCCACCTTACCTGAGATAAGGTTTTGCCTCCCACATTACTGTATATCAAAATGACTCCAAAGTAGGCCAACCTTTAGTTCATTTAAAGCTGTATATAAAAGATTGATTTTTGTTTTAAAGATTACTGTGATCTCAAACAGGAGCTATAACATATAACTCAGATAAGCCATCTATAGACAGATAGTAAATAAAGGAGGTAAAAATTACTATGATGTTATGAACATTAAATTAAAGCCCAGTACTCTTACTTTAAGACTGGTAACACTGACTTTCTGGATTTTTAAGACCAAGGCTTAAAGATTGAGGTTAAAATAAATGGACTAATGAAACCAATATTTGGCTTTTGCCCTCTGAGTCAGCCTGAACCCTGGGAAGAGGGGAAAAGCTTTGCAACTCTGGTCCACACAACCTCCTGATCAGGAAGATTAGTAAGAACACTAGAGAACAGGAAGCTAGTCGGTGTGCATGCTGCAAAAGAAGAGGGTCAGTGGAAAGGGGAGATATCCCTGACGCTTCCAAGGGAAGCCACATGGTCAGTGAGACCTTGACCCATCCTAGTGAAGATGGCACCAGCAGACATAGAGGCTGCTCACAAGTTCCCCAAGAGTGTCTCCCAAGGGAACTCAGCTGACTCTTAACAAGAAATAAGCACAAGGTCCGTTTGACCATCTTGATATTAAAGACATAGCAAAAACAGTTAAAACCAAAACACAATCATTCCTGGGCATTAAAAAAATTAATTATTTTGATGTAACTTGAGATGTACACTTGGGTTATACCCCCCAAAATAAGTGAGACTGGAGACAACAAAAGAGAGATTCTTAGGCAAGAGTGCCTGATAACTATCAAGAGAAATTGCCAGAGTCAGAAGTTTTTAGTCAGTTCAAGGCCTACAGATCTTCCTAACCTCCTATACAGTGAGGCTTAGTCAATGTTTACTGGTATGAGTCTCTAGCCCTAAGTAAAGTAGCTTAACTAAGTGTTGTGTTTTCATTCCTGATAACTCTGAAAATATTAAAGATTTACATTCCCAAACAAAGGCCTTATTAGGCTTTCTTAGGCCTTTTAATGGGGATAACTTCTCAGTTCTTGCACCTGCTGGTGAGAGATTACTAACTTCTATCATCTTCATGATATTCATTGACAGGTTCCAGATACTGCAACATTTATTTTGTATTAATCTCATTTCAGTGCCCAAGTCTTTTTGTTTCTGTCATAGACACACCCACCCTCAGGTGAATTTAAACCTGTTCTTCCTGAACCAGACTTTTGCAATGGACCTCTCAACCCAATTTCTAAAAAGGGACTCCAAACTGCTTGCCCCACTGCACATCACCCCCTTTCAGCTCAAAGCAGTAAGAATGGCCATCACATTTTTCCTTACAGTAGTAGGAGGTCCCTATAGGTAATTGGGTCAAATCACAAAATGGAGGCTGGTTTGGGTCCAAAAAATGTAAGGTCTGAGCTGCTAAAACAACATATTTCATCCATCAAACCCCTACCTTTAAGCTTGGGTCCCCATAAACCTCTTCTAGATCTATTAGATTCAGTCTTCCTGTTTCTAAATTAGACAGAACCTAATGTTACTCAGGACTGTTGGTTATGTTTAAAGAACCCCCTTACTATGAGGGACTAGGTATGAAGTCCTCTGTGGGCTCTTGCCCTCAACAGACACAACAGTCCTGTCTTTCTACCCAAATGTTAAATACACTCCAGGAGTCCTCTAACAGGCATTTGGTTTCCCTGTTTATCCAAAACTCCCTGCTTACCCCTGCAGCTTTTTGACATATGAAACAAATTTTGTGTAACTGTTCACATTATTCCCCAAGTGTCTCCCTACTGGTGGGCCTAGGAATTGCATGATTGCCCTAGGTACAGCAGCACTTTTAACTGGAAATAAAAATTTCAGAACTCTGAGAAAACAGATAGGTTTATATCTAGGAGAACTAAAACTATCAGTAAGTAGACTTGAAACCTCTCTTGATTCTCTTGCAAAAGTGGTATTACAAAATAGGAGAGGTTTAGATCTTTTATTGTTAAGACAAGGAGGCCTATGTACAGCATTAGGGGAAACATGTTGGTTCTACACTAATCATTCAGGAGTGATAACAGACAGTTTATCTCTGATCAGGAAACTATTAAAGGAAAGGAAAGAAACAAAAAAAACATGAGGGAAACTGGCATCAAAATTTATTTTCCTGGTCCTCTTGGCTAACTACTCTTATTTCAGCTGTATCTAGTCCACTGCTGTTAGTCCTCTTGACATTTTTAACTGGACCTTGCATCCTGAATTACTTGATTAAATACATAAAACAAAGGGTACAATCTGTAAAAGTGATGGTCCTCCATACTCATTATAATCAGCTGTGTACTGATGATGATAAATCAACAATTTGATTAGTTTCAAAAAACCAGTGGGGAATGTTGTGGACTAGGTTAACATAAGTGACTCCATCTTAGCTAAGGCATCCCTTTCAGTTCCCTAGGACCCTGTGCTGAACCCAGAGCTTTGTCATTTACAAATGATCATGTAAAGGACCAAATTTGTCAGGTACCAATGATTATGGACAGTATCGAGTGTGGGCAGAATACATGCATTGCCTCACATGTGTTGTTTCACCAACGGCTCAATTCAGCTTCTGGACCCCTGCTTGCTTGCTACTATGCCAACCAGAGTGTGGTTTTTGCCTTTAAATACCCTGAAATGCTCAGGCTTTGTCCTGTTCCCTGTGGGGTCTTGTAGGGAGCAGTTGCTGGCTGGCAAATAAAGACATCACTGGCACTGGCTGGCTATTAGACTCTCCAATTTGGACATCACTGGGACTTGGTGTGTTTTCTGAGTGGTCTGCCCCACAAAAAAACAACACCAGGATGAACATGGAAACATGGTTCCCAAATTACAATGTTTTGATTTACTATTCAAAATCATTGAAGCAGACCAGAGGCCCCCACCCAGAAGACCCCTTATCATAATCAAGCAGGAACTCCCACCATATTTGTAACAAGTTCCTCTTCTTGTCAGAAATACTTTTACACAGGATATCAGCAAAAAATTCTGCAGAGGGCATTGTGGTCCGTAGTTTCCTCTTTTCATAAATGCCAGGTTTGCAGAGAAAAAGAAAAACAGTCTATCTAGTCTTTAAAAATGGAACCAAAAGTACTTGTGATGTAAACCTTCAAATCTCTCCTCCCACGGGGTATAAAGATCAAGGAATTTCCAGATTCTTCATCCCAAAGAGCATTTTTTTAGGCCATATCCCTTCTGGACCCTGCAGCCAATAAACCTGCTTCCTAAAACTTTCTCAGGTGTCTAGCCTCATCTGTCCCACATCATCATAAGAACCTGAGGTCACCAGGCATAAACCCACTGTTAGTACAGGCGTACATGAATATCCATAGCAGCCCAAGCTATGGAAACTCATATGGAAACCAGGTTTTGAAACCATGTCCATGCTTCCTGTTATTAAGAGTTAACCTCATGCTTGCTTCCTTTGGGCATGTCCTTCCAGGGAAGCTTGTGCATTGAGATGCAGGGATTACATGTTTATTTCTTCTTGGTGTATGCCCAGATTTCTGCACTGAAGATGGATCTCTCATGTTTAGGAGAGAAAAATTTATAAAGAAATATGGAGATGCGTATGGGGAAATTTAATGCAGGAGTTGGTAGCTGCCAAGACCAGATTATGGAGGCCCTGGAAGGGAAAGAAGACTGAAGAGCTGGTATGTGAACCTGTCTCTGTGTTTAAGTCCATGAGATATCCTGGCAAGAGGCCACAGGACCAGGGCACCTCCAGATTGGGAGGAGGTTGGGGAGGGGGAGAGGTTCATCCACCTGAAAGTGAGGGTGGACACCCTGGGTACATGTGATCTCACTGCAAGGATCAGGTTGAGAGACAAGCAGAAACTGAGAATGAAGACCAGAGGCAGCTTCAGCTGAGACTGGGAGCACCACCAGAGAGGAGGCAGAGGAGGGCGCCTAGGGAGGAGGGGGAGGGGCTGGATAGGTACTTCAAGGACATGAGGGATGAAATCACTAGAGTCAACCAGCAGTAATCACATGGTCCATTTGGACTTTGGATCCTTTCTCAATCTGCCTTACACTTGGTTCCAGGCCTCCTACAGGGTAACCCAGGACCAGCCAGAGTAAAGCTAAAATCTCAGGTATGTGGGGGCTGTTTGACTATTGCTGTCTGAAGCACTTCCTCTGAAATTAAGACCCAGATATAGACCAGTGCATGATTTACAAGGTAAACTTTGGAAAGCACATTTTATTCTGAATCTGTTTTTCTGTCCATAAAACGGCACTGTTATATGCTGAGATCCTCCCCTATACATCTATAATAACCATTTCTATTTCCTGTGTCTGAAAGTTTGATCTGTGCAGCCTTGACAATCCTGGAGCCACTGTCTCCTGCAGAGTACAGCTAATCCAGAACTCACATCCAAACCACCTCCTATACATGGTTCTCAAACTCCAGGCCAGTGTTCACCTGCCCTAATCACCCAGAGCCAGATATCAGACAACCAGTGACAGCTCCTGTGACACAAAGTCGCATAAAATACTCACAACTAGGTAGCCCTACACCTGCCTCACCATTTCTTTCTGGGGGAACCACAACAAAAGCCCTTGTCCACAATCCCTACTCTCCTTCTGCCTCCTGACTGACCTTGGTGGGTCCTCTTGTGTCTCTCTCCCACTAGAGTGGTGTGCCCAACTTTCTAGGACCTGTGAAACTGTCTTTTCAATGGCCAAGGGCTGCTTGTCTTATTTTACCATGCATCAAATAGCCTATTAATTCACTCCATTTAACATCAACCCCTCTATTTATCAATGCCTTTTCTGAACCCCTTGAAAGGAGGCAGCATTCTAAGTGCTTTAAAAAGAACACTCATTTTATCCCCACTGCAGCCTGGTGAGGCGGGGACTACTTCATCCCTGTCTAAGAAATGGGGTAACCCAGGCACAGCACACTGAAGTAGTTGCCCAAGGATGCCCAGCTCAGAAGTGCTCAGCTGGTCTTCAGACCTGCACTTGGCTCCTGAGATGGTGCTCTTAGTATTGTGCTAGCCACCCTCAATGATCTGGCCAGATCTGGCCTTATAATAAAGGAAAAATTAAACCAAACTTTGAATTCTTTTTATGTGAGGCATGAGATTGTGTCAGTGCTCTTCTGAGCCTGGTGCATGCAGCTGAGGTCCCAGGGTGTTTATCCTCCCTGCACTGGCTAGGCTGGACTACTCTGAGTCCAATGCTAAGACCAGAGTGTGAGCAATACTGCAGAAATGCACCTGCCTGCCTTTGCCCTATTCACATCTCCACCCAACTCAACCAGGAGAAGGGTTTCCAAATGTGCCCCTGATGTTTGCATTTCCGATGGACTCACCCCAAGCAGCACAAGCAGAGAGAGAGGCCAAGACCACAGAATAGAGCCACATCCTGGAAGAACAGCAGCTCCAGGGCCAATGAAGACTCTGTGCTGCTCAGCAGGATGGGAGACTTGCCCTGAATCCCGCCCACCCAGCCCAATTGCATAATCCAAAATGGCAGAAAAACTCTCTGTCTTCTAAAGCTTTTAGCAGGCTTTCCTTTAGAAGGCCTCACCTACCCAGAGTTTGCTCTCTTATCTAAACCCTCCCCACCCAGCTGTCAGAGTGCAGCTGGCCACAGACTCAGTCAACAACTTCTTACACAAGACTTTCTTCCTCACAGGACTCTAAACTTTGCACTGTGACCTTCCCAAAGCACGCACCAGCAAGCCAAGCCTTCAACCAAAGCCAAGTTTTGGTCTAGAACAAGCTGGGAAATTTTAGAACTACTCATAGCCCTAGAATTGCTCAAGTGGATCAGAACACATCTCTCAGCTTCCCTGGGCTCAAATCACTCCTGGGCCAGGTACTAGTGGAACAGCCCCTATGCCCCAGAATACATTGGAATCACTCAGACTAACCATCCTAACCCTGCTTACCCCATCTCTCCTCTTCCTCCCATGAAAACTATAATAAAGCTGCTTCTTCACAGACCCCCACCACTATGTGACTCCTGTGCTTCCCTGTTTGACCCATTCCCCACGTGCACAAAGTGTCCCTAGACTTGGGACCCTTGAGTAGAAAACTTTCCGTTCAACAACAGTCATATCCCAATCTGATGGCCTTGGCCTTCCCATACCTGAATAATAATATTTACATTTGAAAACAGTATTCTCTAGGAATAATTCCAGAGATATGCATATCAGATGTTCATTCACCTCATTCAAGGTGGTAGTAGTCAAAAACGTGAAAAAATCTGAATGACCAGCAATAGGAAATGCTTAATTTATTATTTATACTCTGAGATGCAATGTAGCTGTCAAAAATGTGGAGATACTATTTTGAAATACTTAGTGTAAAAAAATTTACCATTTCCTGTGAGTGAAGGAGATCTGGTGATTCCTATTCTATCCCCAAATTCTTCATAAAGACAACAAACTAAAGTTTTCAAATATACACATCCGTCTGGACAAACACATGAGGAGGACCCTGACAGCAGTTTGGAAGCTGGAAGGTCGACAGAGCAACAAGAACTGCTTTTAGAGAAGAGAGGGTGAGAGTCAGGGGAGGGAGAAGGAGCCCAAGCAGATACACATGGAGAGTGGAGACAACAAAGGACTCTCTGCATTGAAAGGTAGTAGGGACCCAGATAAATGGGGGTGTAATTAACCCCCACTGACTGTGATGAGAAGTGCAGCTCTCTCCTTTGTGATCTACCACTGGGGCAAAGCTTCCCACAGGCCCTGTGCATCTCCAATCCTAGAACTGGCTCTTGGGACTCTGAACACTTAGTTCCATTTGAAAATCAGAATTCCTTAGCAAGGGTCAGCATAATGTGATTTCTGTCCAGAGATCTGAGTTTCAAAACAAAGAAGTATCCTGAGACTCAAGGATATGGCTGACATAATGATGACTCTTGATGAAGTTTGTGCTGGTCACCTGAGTGGTGGCCACGATGACAAACAAGGGTGTCCTGGTTCTTAAATTACCAACCAATTATCAGTGACCTATTTGGGGGCATGGTATTCTGGAAGCCAATTGTTTTGTACAGTAAAATGAAGAAGATCAAAGTATAAAAAAGGTTCAAAGAACAGCAGTTATTCTGAGAACACCAAGTATTGAGAACGATACAGAATGATCCTTATTCTGCTGGCAGGAGAGCAAACTGGAATATGTATCAAAGAGAAAGGCATGTACATTCTGATTAGAAGACATGTTCAAGAATATTCATTAAAACTATCTGTAATAAACTGAATTATGTTCCCCATTATGGCTTGTATACCAGGTGTCCCCTAAAATCACCTGTGTTCATATAGAAATTTTCAGAGTGCAATACTTAGATTAAGACAGCTATAACCTACTCAGTCCATCCTAGTTTACATGGACTAACTGGGTGATAACTCAGGCAAGTGGGGCTATTGCTGAGGAGGTGGGTCCCTGGGGTGGTCCACGGGGGGTTTCATCTTTTCTGTGGCCCTTCCCCTCTCTCTGATTCCCTGCCCCCATAATGGAGAAGCCCTCCTCCTTCTGGAGAAGCACTCACCCTTATGCCACAATATCCTGCTTCACCTTGGGCCCAGAGTGATGGAGCTGGCCTGCCAAGGACTGAACTTTGGAAACCATGGGCCTAAATGAACTTTTCATCCTTTAAGTTGTCCTTGTCAGGTATTTTGGTCACAGTGATGAAAAACTGACTAACACTCTCTGCTGAACTTCTTATTTGAATTCTCAACCTCCAAGGTGCCTGTATTTGGAGACAGAGCATTCATGGAGGCAACTAAGGTTAAATAGGTCATAAGGGTCAGATTCTAGTCAAGGGAAATTGATGTCCTTATAAGGAGAAGAGACACCAGACCATTCTACCCCACCAACACCACACACTGAAAGAAAGACCAAGTGGAGACACAGAGAGGAAGCGACTGTTCACAAGCCAGGGCGCACTCCCTCACTGGGAATGGAATCAGCCAGCACTTTTCCTCTGGAACCTCAAGTCTCCAGAACTACGCTAAAATAAATTTTTGTGGTTTAAGCCACCCAGACTATAGTAGTTGATTATGGCAATCTCAGGAGCTTAACATATTGTTCAAACGCCCAACAAGGGTAGAATGATCAAACCAGGGCATGTTCACACCATGAATTACTTTATAACACTCGTAATGAACAAATTACAACCATATGCAACATTACAGGCGACTGTTACAGATCCCGTAGGAGGATAAAAACAAAGTGATATGAGCACATGATTCTGTTAATATAAAACACAGAACTCAGAGAAAACAATATCTGCTGCTAGAGTCGGGACAGTTACCACTGAAGACAGATGGACAAGGAGAAGAGGGGCCTGCAGCTGAGCCGCAGAGACATTCCATTTCTTGATCTGCTAATCATAAGTGTGATCAGCTTGTAAAAATACTGTAAGAAATATCATGTAGATTGCATGCATGCATATGCACATTTATACTTCCTACCATGGGTACTAACAGAAACCCAACTTAAATTTACCAAATCATTTGTTGAATGTAGCCTATCCTTTATGAAAGTTGTAAGAGATAATCAGAATTTCAGGTACAATTGTATGAACGGACATAGAGACATAGTCAGGTAGACAGATGGATAGATGAACTTTCATTCCATCATCACTATTGTGGCTTGGTTTGGATAGGGTCTCAGTGTGTTCCCCACAGGTTGGTGTGCTGAAGGTCCCCATCTAGCTTTGTTGAGTTGGTGAAACTTTTAAGAGATGGGTCTCACGGGAGGTAATTAGGTGATTGGGGGTCTCATTTTCAGAAGAGATTTACATAATTCTTGTAGAACGGGAGTACTTCCTATAAAATCAGGTTGTTATTAAAAAGTGAGCCTGGCCCTCTCCAGATCTCTGGTTTCCTGTCCTACGTTACCTCTCCTAAACATGCTTCCACCGTTGGGATGCCAGCTGCCATGAAGTTTGCACCATAGCCAAGTAGATGCTGGCATTAACTCTCAAAAGCTAATGCCAGAATTTTGAATTACATAAACTTCTTTTCTTTATAAATACTCAGCCTCAAGTGTTTTGTTAGCGCAACACAAAAATACACTAACACGATCCCCAGTTTAAAAAAAAAAGTGTTTTCTGCAAGTCACAGAATAAAAGCTGTCCCCTAGCTCCCAAGACGTGCTGCAGCAATTGTGTCAACATAAGCCCTGCTGCCAGCTAGGCTGAGCCCTCAGCACCCGGCACTTTCACGGCCATGGTGCCACCTCACCGTTGCTAGCCATACCCCTTCCTACCTACCCCTTGAGTCCAGCATGGAGCTCCAACCACCCATGAAGCACAGCAAGTAATTCTTCAGTGAATCTCTTGTATTTGACACGACCAAGGGCCATGCTGGCCTTTCTCCTCTTGCCCTGCCTTTCCAGGCTGGGCAGTTCCCCAGGTGCAAGGCTTATGCATGGTCCCTCTTCCCACTGGGAACCTGGATGGAAGTGGTCACTTGCAGCTACCACCAGAGACTGAGAGATACAAGTGGGCTTTGGGGTTGTGCACGAGGTCCAGAATTCAAAGGGCCCTTCCAGGAGAAGGCCACACAAGGAATCCCAGGAGCAGAGACTGCTTTATGCCTTTATCTGAGGCTCCTTTGAAACTTGCCCAGGAGGAAAAAGATTAGAAAAGATAAAAACTGCAGGCCCGACCTCTGTCTCGCCTGTGAGTTTACTCTTTTCAAGTCATGGATAATATCTTTTCCCCTTTCTAAATGTTAAAAAAGGACGGCAATGTATGGCATTGGTTTCTGATTTAAGTATTTGGGATCATTAGTATCAGTCCAAATTCTATAGCATCTGATCACCTGCCACCCAGGGGCCTCTGAAGGAGAGAAGCATGTGTCCCACTGACACAGGTAAAGATGTGTGTTTGTCACTGAGGTTGTTCTGATTCAATTTAATGAACCAGATATATTTTTGGAGGCAAAAAAGAGGTTTTATACTTTTAAAACTAAATTATTTATTGGACTATTAGAAAGTGACTGCATCTTTTATGTCTTTGTCATCACGGAAAAGCAGAGACATAAATATGTACCCAGATGGCCTGTGAGTGTGAGGAGATGTGGCTCTTTAGGAAAGTAAACTTGCAGGGCACAGGAAGAGTATTTGAAAGGTCCTTGCCTTGTTCCCCTAATCTCGCTCTAGCGTCTACAATGTAGAAGTTGGAAAGCTGCAGCCACAGAAGCCAAGGAATTTCCACATTTCCTGCATGTGGCCTGGTCTTCTTCCTGGGGTCACAGAACAGCCCTGAGCAGTCACAGATGACAGTAGGTATATATGCACCCACCTTTCCCTCTGCTCTGCAGGGTCTCTGATGTTTGTTTTCTACTGTCGCCTGTGGGTCCCCAGTGAACTGACTGCACTTTCCCCCAAAACCTGTGCAGAGCACACCTGCGTCCCCCTGACTCCCCCCTTTTTCTTCTCTCCTCTTCTCCGAGAAGCCCTAAAAATCACCTGCCCAAAATGACTTCACTCAAATTCTTGCTTCAGGGCCTGCTCCTGGGGACCTACCAGGCCACTGAGACTGCTATTAGGTGCATGCACGTTGAGAATTGTCATCTTCTCTTGGTAAAGTGACCCCTTTGTTATTCTATAATGCCCCTCTGTTTCCTTGTTTATATTCATTCATCCAATATTAATATAGCCACCTAACATTTTTTGAGTACCTGTTTTCTTTCTATTTATAACCTATCTAGATCCTTACATTCACAGTGTACATCCAACCAAAGTTTGCTTTAGACGTTGAGACTAACGATGCCACATGGTGTCCCCCTCCCTTACACATAAAAGTGTGAGTTTGTAACATGAGTTCTTGAGGTTCTGTCTCAAGGGTGGGGCATGGCAGGCCTCTCCTGCAGATCCAACATGGCCTTAGGGGCAACAGAGAGTGGCATAGGGTGTTTTCTGTGGTTAGGGGGAGGGGCCATCAGAACTTATGCGGTTTGGATCTTCAACAGGTAATCACTCAGCAATAAAGAAGTAAATTGTGGTCACATGTTGCTGTCTTGTCTTTGTCTCTGAGAGGATGGACTCACCTCCAGCCCAAGACACAGACACTGATTTGGTCTCCAAAAATTCATTTATTCTCCAAATGGAGGCCACCAGTACAAACCTTCCCCACTCAGGCCTCTGCTACCCGCACCTCACAGTTCTCCAGCTCCACAGTAAGATGCCTCTGTGGCCTATGAACGCCTTCTGTAAATAGCCCTGTCCTGCTGCTCCCGTCTAGCCCTGTCCTGCTGCTCCCGTCTCCCGAGCGTGGCTCAGCCTCCTGTTCACAGCTCCATGTGTTCTCTCTGGGGAGGTTCCCTTGATGCCTCCCTGTCCCTGAGCTCAGTCCAGAAAGCCACTTCCTTGTCTTTCAACCCAGCGGCTGCCTGGGTGGTGGCGCCAATCTGCAGGTACCTTTCCTTCTGGTTGTATTCAGTGGGGCAGTCCATCTCCATTGGGGTTCCTGTGAACAGAATCAAACAAATGTCCCAAATCCACTAGTGATCCCCAAATTTCTTGAGATTTACAAGGATTCCCTGATTTATCTCTTCCAAAAGGCCCCTCCATATGCAGCGTCGGGAGCTCTCCATATCCTGAGACAGCCTGTGTATTATCACAGCATTATGCTCACAGAGTATGACGCTTTGTCACTCACACTTTAGAAGCTCCCCTTCCCAATAGGTAGGCCCCACAACATGCCACAAATCCACCCACCGGGCTCCCTCTTTGCCACCAGCCTCACCCATTGTGAGCAAAGTTGGCCCAGAATTTCATGAGCATCCTGCTGAGGTTGGTCTCCTCTTCTGAAACGCCCTCTGCTGGGGAAGAAGGGAAAAACGCTTTGCTACTCAAAAGGTGCCACTTGGGCCAGCAGCAGCAGCAGCACCTGGGAGCTTGTAGGAAATGCAAACTCTTGGCCCTGACTCCACACCTACTGGGTCCAAGGCTGCATTTTAAGAAGACTCTGTCCCTGGGTGTGCACTTTCAGCTTGAGAACGGCTGGTCTCGGACAGTGCTGGGCCTGCGGTCCTTTTGTAAGCTGACCGCTTTGTCTTCCATGATCACCTGCCCTGTCGCTCCCCAATCACGATCCGAAGCCACACCTAGGGTTTCCTCTATTTTGTAGAATTGCTGGTTCTTGAGTCTTTCTGAATATTCAATCCATGCCCACATTTTTATAGTCTGTAAAACATCAGAACTACAGTATTTCTAGGAAGTTAGTGAACTAGGAGATGCCCAGAGGCACTAGTATGTCATAAACAGCCATGAAGTGGGTCATAAGTCATTTAAAACTCCTGAGAGTTTAAGTATTGAAGACATTTGTGAAAGTTTTTATTTAAATGTTATATTATTGAATATTTTATAGATTATGTGTACTATATATATTTATATTTTATGTACTATGTATAAGATATTTATGTCTATAACACATTTATGTGTAATATATATACATATATATACACAAACAAACACACACACACATAGATGCATACACATGACATTTGAGCATTCAAGTCAAGGTTAGCATTTATCCTGACCTTCACCTAACTCACATTCTCATATGTTCTTATGATCAAGAATCAAGTTGTAACTATCTTGCCCTAGAGCAGGGTCCTGTAGGTGACCCACTAACTATTTTATTAAGGCCACAGGCCAGGACTCAGACAGTACGTATGCCTTAGGACACATTAATACTCATTCTTCTCCATGCATGGTAGACGGGAAAAAGACTGGGAGAGGCTCCGGCATCTGAGAGGACATGGATTCATGCCTGTTTGCATTTCCTGAGACACACTTGGATGGTACCGAGGTCTCTATGCAGGAAATCGCTGGTATCCGCACAGGACAGAAATAGTTTCAGGAAAGCCCAGTGACTACTAGGCTGCATGGCTTGCTGAGGTGGAAATGGGATTTCAGACAGATGTTATTCTGGTGGTATTCTTTGAATCCTTTCCATTTGTATTCTGTGCTTCTACTCAAGATTTCTGTCTTCTGTTCAACAGAATGAATCAATAAAATCTATCAAATAAATACACTGGGTGTGTTTCACTGAGAACACACTAGAGGTCGTTCATTTCAAGCATATCTACAACCTGGCAGGTGTCTTCTATTTGGCCCATTGTTGAGCATTTCCAGTGCTTTTCTCACCCATTCAGAGAAGAGTGAAGTAAATCCAAGCTGCTTCTCTGGAAGTACGAATATTTAAAGAAAAATAATATGTAGAAACAGAACAATCTATGTCTTGGGTTAAACCCAAGCTCATGGAATTTGTCCTCTGCACCTGTCTGGTAAGAATTGCAAAAGAGATGTCCTTAAAATGAAAGAAAAACACACAAGTGACATGAAACATACTAAGCACAAAGTCAATGACATAAATAAGACAGAACAGTATTCAGAATACTCTAGGAATGGAATGGTAATGAATAAGATGACTTTATCTCCAATATAAGGGTTGAAAGACAAAACTATTACTAATAAATAAGCTAATATAAACAATCACCTATTATTTATGGTTTAGATATGAGGTGTTTTCAGAGAGCTCATGAATAGATCGTGAGGCCTGTAGCTTGATCACTGGATTAGTCCGTTGATGGATTAATCATTTGAGAGGAATGAGTGTACTGGGGAATGGCTGTAGGCAGGCATGGTATGGCCAGAGGAAAGAGGTCATTGGGGTATACTATTGGGGTCTCTATTTTGCCCCTCACACCTCTCTCTCTCTCTCTTTCTCTCTCTCTCTCTCTTTTCTGGCTACCATGAGTGAAGTACACACTTTTCCTATGATGTTCAATCTCACCTCAGGCCCAAGTCAGCTCGAGTCAGCAGACCAGGGACTGAATCTCTGAAACCGTAAGCCCTAAGTAAACTTTTCCTCTTCTAAGTTGTTCTTGTCAGGTATTTTAGTCATAGTGATGAAAAGCTAACTAACACACCTATAGCTACAATAACTTGTAATTACTAAATGATCTAATTCTGTTGTCAAAATCATAAAATGCTTGTGGGGAGACGAAAACACAGAGTTGATAAAACACAATCAATGTTAAGTTGCTGTTAGTTTAAAATAGGCTGCTGTAAGTATAAGATTAGTTATGTATTAGTTATATTATATATGTGTTATATATTGGTTATATATAAGTTATCTATAAGCAACCACAAAGCAAAAATCTTTAGTAGAAGCACAAAATAAAATTAGGAAGAAATCATAGCAAACCATACGGAAAACCATGAAACTTCAAGGGAGGACTTCAAGAGAGGAAGAATTTTAAAAAGTGTTTACGAAAACAACCAGAAAAAAGTAACAAAGTAGCATTAAGAAATCTTTGCCTATTGATAAGTACTTTGAATATAAATATAAATTTATATAAGTATAAATTGAACATCAAAAAGAAACAGAGGGGCTTTTAACAAGAGCTCAATATATATGCTGCCTCCAAGAGATTCACTTCACCTTAAAAGACACACAGACTGAAAGCAAAGGGATGGAATAGATACCATACACAGATGGAAATCAAAAGAGAATAAGGTAGCTATGGTTACCTCAGATAATAGGCTTTCAGTCAAATACTCTGAAAAAAGGCAAAGACATACTGATAAAAGGGTCAATTCATTATGAGAATTGTAAATAGATATACATCCAATATCGAAGCACCTAAATACAAAAAACAAATATTAAAGGATACAAAGGGTAGGGGACTTCAATACCTCATCTTTAACAAGGGGGAGATCATTCCAATAGAAAACTCATAAGGAAACATTGAACTTGAACACCACTTTGGACTCAACAGACCTAACAGAAATATGCAGGACATTCTTTACTATGCCAATAGAATACACATTCTTCTCAAGCACACACAGAACATTCTCCAGAAAAGGTCACATGATAGGGCAAAAGATAAGGCTCAGCAAATTTAAGAAGACTCAAATTATATGAATTATCCTTCCTGGATGGAAGTGGTAGCAGAGGGGGTGGAATAGAAGCTCCCCTCACATGATGCACGAGACAGAACGAGGAGACTGAATCCCAAGGCACATTTTGTGGGAGGAGAGGTCGGAGGAAAGATTGCTGAGTTTTGGGGGGACACCTTGGTCTAAAATACCTGCATGTTCTCACCATTGGAAGGGCCTAGCCACACTGTTCCCACTGTTCCCATCATCTCATGGATCCACAAGCTCAGCTTCCTTTCCAGCTTTTCCACAGCTGTATCATACACTGCAGAGGTTACTTTACAGCTTTCTGGATGGGCCTCACTCACATAGAGGCAAATCCCCCCTTCCATTTTGAAATGTACAGTATTGAGGACTCCTTAACCCTGAACTCACAGCCAGAGCGCCTTGACCCCAGCCTCAGCAAAGCTTATCGATCACATGTTATTTCTTCCACAGGGCACATCACAGCCTCCTTGGGCTTAGGAACACAGGAGCACGGAGACACAGTCTCACCTCCGCTGAGCTCAGCAGGGAGCCCGGCTGCGTGACTCAAACTTCTCACTGCTCTGTGGATATGCTGTAAATGACCACAAACACATTGCAGCTATTGATTTGGTGGTTCCAATACATTTTAGCAAGTAACTGAAATCACAAGTACAGAACCTGCAATTACAAGGGTCCATTGCATTTATCTATATTTAAGCTCTTTTAGCTAAACATTTAGCTTTGAGGCGGTAGTGAGCTCATTGCTCAAGGTGCCTAAATTGAGACTTGATTTCCTATTTGAGGGGAATAAAAGAACAAGACGGGGGCCAAATCCTACTCCAATCAGCTGACAGTAGAGGGCAGGATCTGGATGTAGCTACTGCTGCCCTAGCAAGACTGTGCAGTTCAGAGAGGGCTGTCCAGGAAGCCTGCAGGAGGAGCCACTCCTCTGAAGGAAGAATCTGCAGGTGCTGACCATCTGCATGGGCTTTCAGGGTGAACATGATTGGCAGTGGGAATGGTATGAGCAAAGGGACAGAGGTGTGCAAGACTAATTGCAGGAATGCCACAGAGCCCTGGGCTGGGAGCAATGCCTGGGGAGGAGCAATAGAGGGGGTCGGATGGGGGAGCGCGACTTCTGTAGATTACGCAGCTCCTTTTGGTTCTCAGGTATATTCGTGTTGTAAGAAAGGTCAGATTTTAAGAAGGGAGAGGATATGCTCTGCAAGGGCAAGTTTTTGACACCATGGGTCATGGGAAGGAGGGCAAGTGCAGGTAGAAAACAGCAAGAGTCCAGGAGATGGACAGTGAGGGCACGTGGGGCAGCGTCTGGGAGCGGAAGAGTGACATCAGCAAAATCAGAACAACAGTAACTGCTGCAGTGGATGGCCTTGGCTGACGCATGAGACCAGTGCACTGCCTCGCTCCAGGTGGAAACACTCAGAGACACTGTGCCCTCTCTTTTTCTCACACCTCAGACACTGTCCACCACCAAGTGCCATCAGCTATGCCTTCAAAAAGATGTTCAGAGCCCTCTGAGCACCTCCTATCTCCTGCTGAATCACAGTCCAACTCCTTCCAATGACCACCCCACCCCAAACAGCAGGACCTCCTCAACCTCCAACTTGCTCTTCCCTCACAGCCTCCATTCCACACACAGGGCCTCCTGCCTCAGGACCTTTCCAATTGCTGCTTCCTCTGCCAGGAACACTCCTCTTCCAGTTCTCCTGACAGCTGGCTTCCTTTCTTCCTCCAGAGCTCGCCTCCAAGGTCACTGCTCATCAAGCCAATCCCTGACCCTGGTATTTTCTTTCAGACAAATGGCCAGCTCTGCCCACTTCCAATTTTATTTTCACCTTAACTCTGACCAACATCCACACACCACAGAGTTCATGTACTTATCTCTCTGGTGCGATCTCCCCCGACTGGGGTGGAAGGTGCCAAGCACGCAAGGAATCTTGTGTGTGTCACTGCGACATCTCAGCTGCTAGATCAGGTCTGCCACATGGGAAGCGCTTCCTATCGCTGGGTTGAATGGCCCAATAGATCCCGTTTCACCTTCACAAGATCTCATTTCATCTTCCCCATCCCTGTAAGGGAAGAGCTAGGGTCTCCAGGGAGGAAGAGAGGGGACAGGATTGATATGCATAGCTAATGTCACCAGTCCCTGGCAAATGTTGGGAGGAGGAAGGGGAGGAAGGAGGGGATGGGAAAATATAGTGGTCCTCTCCTTGGGGCTGGAAGAAGAGGAATCCTCAGGACTGAGATCCTAGGATCCTTCCCTGCACAGCTGGTCAAACCTGTGGCCTCCCAGGAGATCTGTCCTCCTCAGTGAAGGACACTGAGCCTTCTCTGCCCTTTTCCTGTTACCTCTGCATCCTGAGAGTGGAAGGGTTAGAGCTGACTCCTCCCGCAGGGCCATTTCGGAAGGAGGAAGTGTAAACATGAAGGGAAAAGCCTGTACAGGGGCCACAGAGTTGCTGCCTGAGAGCACTGGACTGGGGGTCAGGGGAGTGGGTTCCAGTACTGCCTCTGGTCCACCAGGCAAGTGACTTCCCCTCTCTGGGCCTCATCAATATACACACAAGGAGTGACTGTGATTCCACAAAGGAGAATTCTTTCATTCATCGTGAATTGGAGCTTAAAGGTCTTAAGACTCAACACCTGTAATCAAGAAGCCAAAAGTCCTTACCTCTCTGGGATCGCCATGTAAAATAAGACTAGGACGTTTCTGTGAAAAAAAAGACAGAGGATGTGGGTGATAAGCCTTCTTGGTATAAAAACGGATCCTCTGATCTGTGCCCCATAGCTATCTGGTTCTCCTACCTGGTGCCTCCTTGGCTGGGCCCAGAGGAACATGGACTCCACTGGGCATGAGCAGAGGTTAGAGGTGTAGGATGGGGGAGGGGCAGGCACCAGCCAGGGAGGAGGGACCTGGGAACCAGAGTCAGGACCCCTGGAGCTCTGGGGGGGACCTCTGCTGTCAGAACCGCCCTCCTCTCCACCCTCTCCACCTTATTCCCTCTGGTGGCAGCCGCCACATTTCCTCTGGGAAAAGAGGCAACAAGGTGAGTGGGGTGACAGGCTTTGGGAACTCCTGAGGTGATGGAGCAGGAGGTGGGATGGACTATGAGAGCAAGATACTCCCCTGCCCTGGGCCTCTGTCTTCTCTACTGGCCCCTTATATTTTCAGGCATGTATACGTGACCAGGGTGCTCCACGTCCCTGCACACACAGATGAGTACGAGAATGGATAGAAGCCAATGCTGCTCTAACAGAGTGTACCCCAAACCTATTGTTGAAGTTTATGAGTTAGATGGTTTCTAATCAGATAGGATCGCTATTTCTAGATAAACTAGGTCCTCTGAGTCACATAGAGAATGACTAAAATATTTACCTCTTTCCAGGTGTTAGGAAACAATTCTGTCTTAATTCTTAGAACAGCTTGGTCACTTCATTTGATCCTGATAAACCAGGACCCAAGCCCCAAGGCCAAGTTGGACTCAACCCATGGAGATACATGCAGAACACAGTGGTTGGGGCCTTCCCCGGTTGTCCAGAAGTATTCTCTAGTGTCCAAGATACAGAGAGAGGCCACAGGCTCAAGTGATGCCTGAGCTCACACTCATGCTTTCCCCAATAAGGGAATAGTTCCCATTGGTCCTGTATGTGTGGCGGGGGGTGAATTTTCTGTGTTTCTCCTAGTTCTTTGTGAGCAGAGACTATGCAACATAGTTCTGTTCAGTTTATGTCTGTACGAAATCTTTGACACCACCCTTCCATACACTTTGGAAGATGGATGGATGGATGGTTAGATGGATGGATGGGGTTGGTTAATACAAGCCATACTGGGGAGCTGGATGGGTACGTGGATAAATGGATGAAAACTAGCAGTGAGAGACTGGGTGATAGAGTATATGCTGGCTGGATGACACACAGGTGATGGACAGATTGAAAATATATGACTAAAATTTACAAATGAATTAGCATGGATGAAAAGATGTTAATAAATTGGATGGATACAAAGGTGGACAGATGAATGGTATGGATAGATGAATGGATCAGTAGATATACAGCTATACTAGGATCATAATTGAGACATAGTCTCAAAAATCTGGAAAACCGGACTATTGTTGTGGTTGTAATTTAGAAATCTTCAAATCAACCAAGACAAGTGGTGATAGCATTCTGAAAAACTGTGCTTATTACTCCCATCCGCCTACCTAAGGATGGTCATTGCCTGGGAATCCATGGGATGCTTACTTTCATAAAATACATCTGAAAACAAGAAGAGCAAAGTGTTAAGTTTTGAAAGAGGTTTGATTGTTCACAATGCTCTCGTTGGACATTTGTGGACATTTGAGGTATTTTGCAATGGGAAAGGAAAAGTGAAATTCCCAATTCCATCCCAGTGTCTGTCGCCTGACACTGATCCTCAGAGGTCAGAGCGTATCCAGGCATTTTCTCCTGGGCAGGAGGTCAGTGGACCTGAAGAAGCCCGGGGCCAAGTACACACAGGAGGTCCAGCAGCATGGAGGCACCCACCATCTTCAGTGCAGTCTCCAAGAACTCATCTTCTGTCTTCTGACCGCTGATGTGGTGTTTTTGCAACCAGCAGTCAGCGATTGGCTGCAGAGATCAGAGGAACCAGCAGAGTTCAAGAGCAAGGTCCCCTTCCTCCAACAATGTGGACAGAGGTGGGAAAGTTCTCAAGGCAGCAAGGGGGTGCCCCAAATCCTCTAGACCAGCAAGTGGGGTTCAGGGTTGCACAGAGTTGCCTCCTACTGATTGGAACTGTGGCCTGAGCCAGTTACACATCTGTGTCTCTATTAGCTTATCTCTGTTAAAGCTGGCAAATGTCCATCTAGAACCACAAACACACCTCAGAAAAGTGGCACAATATTTTCAAGGTTGAATACCTCAGGAGAGTCATTTGAAGTGGGTGTTAAGAGCTTGAAAAACAATATTCCTTTGCTTCCTAATCTCACCTCCTCCACTTAGTAGCTACTTGGCCTTGGGAAAGCCACTTAATCTCTTTGTATCTTGGTTTCCCCACCCATAGATAAGGACCAGAATTGCACTTCTCTTAGAGAAAAAGACTTCAGATTTGTGAAGTGCCGGGGTGTACACCAAGTCTCCCACACACTAGAACTTGTGCAGAATTACAGGAACCCTAGAGGAATGTGGTTTAAACATGGCCCTAAAGTAGCTCTTCTCACTTTAGTGACCATTGAGCTTCTCTGTCAAATGTGACCCCCAGAAAAGATCCCCCAAGGATTCCAGTAGAGCTGAGGAAGGGGCACAGGAGCTGTCCAGGGTGAGACCTACCTCAGCCACCAGCTTGTTGTCCTTCTGAGCAGTCCAGTAGTGAGGGCCACGCCTCTCTCTGAAATGGCCCTGTGGAAGAGGTTCTTGCCTAGGAGGGACGACACCTGGCAGGGGAGTGGAGGAGGCTCGTGCTCTTGGGGAGGGTCAGCAGCTCACTTGCTCTTTCATCCCCCCTCCACCTGCTTCCCTCCCTGACCACTCACCTGGAGAGTCTGGGGGAGGGAACATGGCAGCTCCTCACCTGTCCCGGCCTATGAAGCATATGTGAAGCATATGTGGGGGTGGGGAGACAGAGCCCTCGTTCCAAAGGAGGCTGCACGGTGGGCATCTCTTCAAGGTACCTGGAGTCAGCAGCTGAGCACCCCACCCCCACCCGAGCCACAGGTCCTACATGTCCTCAAGTGAGGGGGCCCTGAAAAAACTGGGGCTCAGGGCAGCAAGTAGATGGGCCTGAGAGAGATGGGGAGCCCAGGACACCCTAAAACCACAGACTTAAGTGTCCAGAGAGGCAGAAGGAGGCACCTCTTTCTCTCTCCATGGGCATCATCTGGAGAATGTGCTTCCTCGTGTTCCAAGTACATTGCTCATCAAAAGAACCACAGCGGGCACTACACATCAGGAACCCTTCGAAGTACTTTGAAATAAACTGTCCACAAGACAAGTCCTAATACTGTCCCATTTGACAGGAAAACTGGGTGCTTCACCTAATAAGAGGCACGAGTAAGATTTGACCCAGAGACCCCGACCCTGGTGTCCGCATGCCACTCCCTGCAGCCCACAGCCATGGCCAAGCACAGACAGCTGTTAGGGCAGGCGGAAAATCCTCCTGCAGCTCTGAGTCATTTTCAGGAGTGCCTAAGGTCCCACGGGAATCAGTGACAGAAGTTGATTTGGCCTAGGTAGCTCCAGAGTCCACATGCCGAGCTGCCCAACCCCCGGCAGCCCAGCCCCAGAACAGTGAGTCAGCCGTTAGGGCAGGTGGAAGGTCCTGCTGCAACTCTAACTTGTGTTCCAGGAGGGCTTGCTCTGTGCTCTCAGCCAAACCTGAGATGAAGCCTGAGCATCAGCATTAGATACTCACATGGGATTCTTCCCTCTAGAGGAAGCAGAGGCTGAGGGAAACTGAGAACTTGCCCAAGACTCTCAGCCAGGCAAAGGCAGGCCCAGGATCTACCCACACCCTGGAGTTCTAGAACCTGTGTCCACAGCTGGAGGGCCTCCTGCCTCTAGGCTCCCAGAGCTCCTGTTTCTCCTGCACCTCTGATCCCTGCTGCCTCCAGGGGGGAACTGAGTCAGGGTCATCTGAGTGAGGGCTGAGGTCAAGGGCAGGTCGGTAGACAGGCTAAAAAAGCCAGGACATGTGTGCAGCCACATGGCAAGATCTGGAAGGCAGGGACTGCTGGGAAAAGCGCCATGCTCCTGCTTTCCCTAAGCCCAAGTCTAACTGTGTATTTTGAGGCACTGAGAACAAAACAGCAGAATGAGTGGATGAGGAGTGAGCTTTTGTCTTTACCTCCTTGTACCTTAGAAAGCACGTGTAGGACCAATTTCTAGCCCCAACTTACAACCCTCTTCCCAGCACCTGGGTAGTCTTCCAGGATGTTTCTTCGGGACTGACTGGGTGCTGATGTCCCTCTTTCTTTTACTGCAGAGTTCCCCAATTTCCCAGAAGACCCTTCCTACCCTCTGACCTGCCCCTGGCAGCCTGCTCCTTAGGGAGATGCTGACTCATGGGCATCAGCCTGCACCCTAGGAGGTGAGGGAGGGAGCCTGTCTACAATAAAACCCCAGGTATTTGACCAAAGGCAAGGAAAGTGGTTCTGAGGCTGTCCCAGGCTCTGCCTCCCACACCTCTGAAAAGGGGCAGTGATGGGACAGTGCAAGTGGTGACAGGTGATGTGCTGTAAAAAGATGACACACGTGTGCCATTTCCTAGTCTGTCTTCAGGTATGTTGGTTGAAGGATGAGAAGACCTGAGCTCTTGTCCTGTCACCCTTCTGTGTGGCCCCCTTCCCCCATGTGGGCCTCAGTTTATCTACTGATAGTAGACGGATTTTCATAGTAGGGTGGATTTTTTCTAAGATTTCTTTCAGCTCTAACTTAGTTGAAATTATATCAACTAATTATGTCAATTAGCTACTCTGGAGATCAGATTCTTAATCTAGAAACTAACAGTAACCATTCTTGTCTTTCTGTGAGGGTGAGAGAATGTGGAAAGGTTAAGATGCACATTCCAGATTTAGTGCATTCTCCCCCGGACACTGAGGTCACCAGGGGAAACCAAGGTATAGGCAACTTGTCTTTTCTTTGGTGAAAGGCAGCTCAAGACCCCTGACTCATCATGCATGATCCAGGGTGCCCCTCACCCAAGCTGCCTTCATCCCCTTCCCACCTGCACCCAGAGATCCCAGATATTGAAACACAATTTTGGGGGGCCCATGCTTACTGGCAGCCTGCTTCTCTAGGTCAAGTCTGCAGGAGGGTAAATATTTAGGTAAACGTGGTCTTCAGAGAACTTGAGGGGAATGTTCTCCTCTCTGTTGGTAGGGAGCTCTGAGAGGACCTGCCCCGCCATTGCATCTTGGAACCACCTGGGAAAGGAAGAGAGAAGGGCTCAGAGATTCAACGAGATGGAGGGGGAAAGTGTCACCTGGGGCCAGACCTTGCACTGGGGATTAAACCTCTAAGTGGAGCTGCTTTCGCTGGACTTGAGACCCTGGAGTGGGTGAGAAGCTCACTGGGGGTTTGGTGGGGACCATGGGACTCTTTTGAGTCTCCCCAGATCATGCAGAGTGAAAAGGACTTGGGACCTCTTCCCATTCCAAGCCTGTGGGATGCTCTGGGCTAAGAAAAGGGGGCTGTCTATAAGCTGACCTGCCTTGAGAGATGACATTACTTACAGTCCTGGGACGTGGGTACATTCTCTGCTGGGTTGCAGGGCTACTGTTTCCCCACCGGGAAAACGTGGGAGATTCTCATCAACTAGGAGACCCCCTTAGACGGCAGACATTCAGCCTGCAGGAGGTGAGGAGGGGCAGTGTTGTTGGACAACCTCACAGAACTGTGGTCTTCTCCGGCCTCAGCCACTGAAGTGCTGGCTGACCTTCAGTAACTTCCTTTCCTGCTCAGGATCCCAGTTGGCCAGGTCTAAGCGAGGGGAGTGCTTTCTCTGGACTCTTGCAAGCCTGGTATGCTAAGACTCCATCATCAACTTATCTCAGGCAATCATTTTTGACTCCCCTGAGGTCTCCAAGATTCAACATAGAATGGAACTGGTAACATCATTGAGTTCTTTCAATGTGTCAGGACCTGATTTGGGTTCTTTCATGTACCAACTTCTTTCAGCCTCAGGTTATTGCTAGGACGTGGGTTATATTATTATCCCCAATTGCAGACCAGAAGATAGGCCCAAAGTCATTTTACAAGCTGCCCAAAGTCACATAGCCAGGACTTTCCATGCTATGTAGTACATATATTTCAAAGTATAGCATAGGCAATATTCTCAGATATCAGTGGACTCAGAAGGCAGGCATTGCTGTCTCCATAGGTAGGAGGACACTGCTGTCAAGTGGCAGAGTGGAGCCCGAAGAGATGCCTTCTAGATTTCCATCCTCAGAGAGTGTTCCTCCACCCACCAAGAGCAAGGGGCATAAGAGTCATATGACAGAAATTCAGAATTAAAAGAAGTCAAAAGAGTTCAACTTCACTGACATTTAGATAAATGCTGAAGAAAGGCTGAAATTATGATTGTTCTTATAATGAATATCATATTCCTATTTTGCATGCCCAATTGTCAAAACAATCTTCATGTAGTGAACCCAAGATTGGCAAGGCTCTGCTGCGTGGAGGTTTTCAAAGATAAGTGGAAGGAATAAACATAGTGAAAATATTTCTGAAGGGTGAATTACCAAAGTGTGCATCTTCTTGATTTCTTGGAACTGATCCTAAAATATCCACGAATATGTGTGATGATTTATTTTCAACATCATCATCATAGTGTTAATCATAATGTCAGGAACATCAAAACAACTTAATGACCCTAAATAAGAGATGGAGTAAATTGATGGCTTTCAATACCTAATTAAACACAGCTATTTAATGTCAGGCTGGGATATTAAGGGCACAAAAGGAAGTTGATGATGTACTGATCAAAGAGCACAATGGTCATGCATATCATCCATATGTGTGATCTATTGTTAAGGGGTAAAGTACGCAAAAGAGGGAAGACTGGACACATGAGCTCTGATGGTGTGGATATGAGGTGTCCCCAGAGCTCCTGTGCTAACGCATGTTCAGAGGTGAAGACTGGAGGGTGAGAGCTGAAACCTCATCAGTCCATCCTAGTTTGAATGGACTAATTAGGTGGTAACTGTAGGCAGGAGGGACATGGCTAGGGGAGGTGGGTCAGCACAGGCACCCAGGAAGGGCGCATCTTCCTTGTGGTCAGGCACAAAATGCCACAAGTTATATGATCCTATTTCTATGAAATTTCCAGAATAGACAAATCCATAGACACAAAAATGACTAGTAGTTGCCAGGGGCGGGGCAAGGAGGATTGAGAGGGACAGGGAATGCCTGTGGATGTAAAGAAGTTTTCTTTTGTGCAACAAAAATGTACTGAGATTAGACAGTGACAACATTGGCACATACTTCTAATCCATTAAAACTGCTGAATGGTACAGTGGAAAAGTATATTTTGTGTGAATTATAGTTCCATAATATAAAGAAACGGTTTTAAATACAATTATGCATAAAGTGATCATATCTTCGTAGTAATATAAATCATTCTTTTCATAGAAAACATTTTGGAAGATTCCCCCGGTATTTAACTGCAGTCATGAGATTGGTTATGGCCAATGGCATGGGAGCGGCATCAGGCAGGGGGGTGTCCGGGCCAGCACAGCAAGGAGGCAGCTGGGCTTCTCCACACTGGCTCTTCCCCTGCAGCCAGCTGGAGGCAAAGGCATCGAGGCCCTGGGGACCAGGAAGGTGCACAACTCTGATTTGTACCTGGGTGACAGCTGCTCTCTGATCAACAGCAGTGTCCTGGATTTCACGTGAGCAAGACACATTTCTATCATGTCTGAGCCCCTGCACAGCGTTGGGGAGCCAATGCTGACAAATGCAGCAAGGTTGCAAATAATTTGTAGTCTGTGACACAGGGACTTTGCCAACCGTGTCTCTATTCCTTCCCCAAGCAGGTGTGCACACCCCCACCTAGCCCTGAGCATGGCCTTCAGAGCCGGAGTGTACAATAGACGCTGTCAGCAGCTGGCGGTTCCCCTTGGGCCTCACGACATAGCTCAGTAGCCTCAGGTGTCTACCAATGACTTCCACCTGCCGGGAGCTCCCTTCTGCTTGAAGGCTTTCCCGAGGTGAAGCAAAGCCGTTCTATGCATGGCAGGTCAGCAATGCCAGGGACCTGAGACCCTACCACCCCCTGGAGTAACTCTCAGTCTACGGCTGAGCAGAATTGGTGGACAAACTTTGAAAACCAAATTCTTCCCCCTCCGTTTTCTCCTCATCTGGAGCTCCAAGGAGCCATAATGAGAAGTGGCTGCATATGGACACCTTGTGGACAGCTCTCCACTCTGCACCTCACAGTCACACCCCAGTGCTATTTTCCTTCTCTCCCCAAATCACTTGAATCCTTCTCTCAAGTCTGTTCCTGTGAAACCCAAAGTAAGACAGATATCCTTAGCTCTACAGTCAAACGGTCCACATACATGCTGTGGATTGAATTGGGAGCCCTAGAATTCATGTGTTGAAGTCTAACCTGCAGTAACTCAGAACGTGATTGTATTTAAAGGCAGAACCTTTAAAAGAAGATGACACTGAAATGAGGATGTTGTGGTAGATCCTCATCCAATATGTCTGGGGTCCTCATAAGAAGAGAAATTTTGGACGTAGAGACATCAAGGGCACCTGTGCACAGGGTACTCACCCTAGGCACAGGTACGAAGGCAACAGGCTTCTGTAAGCCCAAGAAGAGAGCCTCAGACAAAAGCACCCCTGCTGGCACCATGATCTTGCACTCCAGCCTCCAGAACCATGAGAAAATAACTTCTGGTGACTTAAATCACTCAATATGTAGTATGTTGCTAGGGCAGCAACAGCAGAATGCAGCAGGAGCCCAGCCCAATTGTTTTCTTCTTGCTCAGAGGACTCTCAGGTCCAGACATGAGCAACGGCTGTCTACGTTCACATAGCAACTCAATGTCAAAGTCCCGACAAGAGTTCAGGCCTTATCACTTCTACTCTATGGTGGCCACTTAGCACTTGTCATGGTTAATACATCAAGGAGGTGTTGGAATTTACAACTTTATCACAAGGCACAATACTTGGATTTGGGGCACAATGGCATTCTCAGTTCATTGGCCCAGGATGAGGAAGGCAGGGTTGAAAGGTTATGAAAGGCTGAGGCAGGAGACAGGACCTAGGGAGAGGTGTTCTGTTTCCCAAGGTCGCTTGGCAAGCCTGCCCTTGCCCAGGCCAGAACAATGTTGATATAAGAGGCACTGGGTAACCAACAGCCAGAAAGCACCAACCAGCCCTGGATAAGCTCCTGGGTTCTTGCCCAAGGCCATGGGCCTGGCTGCAACACAGCTCCTGGGGACCCAGATTCAAAAAGAGGTGCTCATTCCACTCCTGTGTCAGAAGGTGGGAGATGCTCTCTGCTGGGGGTGAGGGCTTTGTGACATTAGGATGTGTCCCCAGAAGTGACTGACTCTTACAGAGGTTGACCTGGGTAGCTCCCTCCCTTACTTTTATGTAAGAAAGAAACACAGGTGATAAAAAGAATCCTAATAAAAGGCCCCGTT